>ML105259.1:63301-119822 GCA_003697995.1 Taxidea taxus jeffersonii | reverse complement strand
TACAGGTTTCTTGAGGTTTCTCCCTTGAGGGATCACGCACACCCACATAAAATCCAAATATAATAAATTTTGGAATGCAAGCACAGATTATCCATCTAACTGCAGAGGTGGAAGGCTGCCTTCAGACATGGAAAATGACAGATAATTATCCAGTCTTTTGACAGCATGTCTGCTACCTAATAATTCAAACTACTGGTATGAAGAAGAAAGCCAAGAATCTTGACGAAGTTGGAAGAGAAGCCTAACAATGGGCTTCCACCTCCTGCCCTGGAGTCTGTTCTTCTATATTCAGCTGCAGAAGGGGTATGAGGTGGTCAGAGTGGTAGAGAAAAGCAAGAGACTCAAGGGAGCTGGGCTTTATCTTTTGGTTCAGGTGTAGGCCCTTTTTTTTGCAAGTGGTAAGACACGGTGTAATTCCAGAAAAATAAAAAACCCTGAATAATAACCCCTTGCATTTGCAGAGTGCTTTCAAAATTAAAAGAGATCTCATTTATTTCTTAGAACAATCCTGTAGGGGAGGTGGGATGGGCATCATTGTTCCGTCTTTATAGGCGAGGACCTACAAGGCATGGCTAGTGCAGTCCACATCTCTGATTTCCTGTCCACATATTCCATCTTTAGATTAAAATGAAGTGCTACTTTTATATTCATGGGGTTGGGTTTTTAATAAGAGGCCCTTAGAACGGTGCCTGAAAAATTTTATTTGGAATTTAACTTGATCAGTGTAGATTGATTTCATCAATTCCCTTTCATCAAAAGGAATATTTAAAGAGAGAATTACGTGGGTAGTTGTCTCAAAACTTCACTTGATTTTGCTTCCATTTACTCACACATTTTTATTACCTTCCTTTCCTGTATATGAATTGCTTTAACAAAGTTTGAGTGATACATAAGTTCCTGCAAGCCATCCAGGGCCACAGATGGATTGTGACATTCTTATCTCTTTAGCAACCTGATTTATTTACATCTCCAGAAAGAAGTTTATCATGAGATTGTAGCATAAATGTTGAGCAAGTGTATTTTCTCTAATTGTTAAAGCTCTCTCTCTCACACACACATATGTGCATGTGCATGTGTGTACTCAGACACATATGCACACACACATTCTTGAGTTACTTAAAAGGTGTAATCAGTTGGTACCTATAACAGGTTTCACAATACAGGAAAACTTTACAAAATGATTTCCTGGGTCCCAAGTGCACCTAACTGAAGGGTGATATGTAATTAATTAAACTCATGCCTTCTATTTTCTCTAACAGGAAAATCAAGTAATTATTTAAGAAATCAGGAAGGATTTATTATAATTACTTAGAAACTATTCTCATTTTCATCTTTTTTACTGAAATAGTGTGAGCACTTTCTACCACAATTTTGGCAGAAATGAATATAATAATAATTCCCAAGTGGATTTCTCTTTTTTTGTATTTGATGATACTGGCATCACTGTCTCTGAGGCAGATGGAAAGAAAGCATTTGGCTGAATTCTTCTCTACATTGCTCCCTTCAAGCCAGGTTTGAATTAGCTCACATGGGTGTTCTCAAGCTTTGAGAAACAGCAGAGATTTTTGGTAAAGCCATTAGGCATCGCTGCTGGGGTTGCGGCTGTGTCTTGGGAGTCCTGGTCAGCCTCTCTGGGCCCATCATTCTTTGGAGGTGAAACCAGTGCAGAAAGGGGGTTCCCTTTTATCTTTCCTTTCTCAGGACATGGAGGACAGAGAGCTCTCAGCAACTCTGTGCACTCAGACAGTTCTAAGATCACCCCACCAGTGTCAAACAGCATAGTGATCCTAGAGAAAAATGAGGGTTTCAGGAGGGCAAAGCAGAGCAGGATCATGTACCCACAATTGGAGGTATGGTCACTATGGTCTAAATGGGCTTGGCTCTTTCTCTCCTTCAGGCTTGTTTGCTCATCTGTCTGAAATCCAATTCTTCTCAACCTTCCTCTGAGAGCCCGCTTGTTCTGTTCCCTTCACAGGTCCTGATGACTAACCATTATCTTCATTTGCGCATCTGGGAAATGGTTTTCCTAGGGACCACAGTAGCTTATTCTGGTTGGAACCAGGGCAAAGGCCAATCTGCTGTAACCATCGTTTAATGAGACAAACTGAGGCCTATAGGGGCACCGACTTTACTCAACCCCAAATTCCATTCGGAAGTGCAATCCAGTAAAGCCTGTAGACCCCCAAATCCTGTCAGACTTGGCCTCTGCCCTGAGGACCCACTGATCATTTAGCTTCTCCTAATGCTCTAGACCCCCTTTCAAATTCTGTCTCTCATTCTCTCCTTGCCTCCAAACTCTCCCTGGTGCCCTCTATCCAATCCCTCCCACCCCTGTTCTAATAGAATTAAGTTCCCTTGCTGTCTGCTGACTCCTCATAGGACATCAACACTTATCCTTATTGCAATCTTGCTCTCCCAGAGGACATTTGCAGGAGAGCTCACCTTCCCACACCTAGTACAGTAAAAGGTCAGGAGAAAGATGTTATAGATCACCTTCTGCTCTTGAGGCTGTAATGTATCCCTGTAGGTTCCTTCCTCTTCTCTTTCAACTAATGCCTTGGTCATCCACCCTCCATCCCAAACCCTGTGCCTCAGTCAGGGCAACTCCAATGGCCAGTGGGTGACCTCAGCAACCACCTAGCCTCAGAGTACTTTGACCAAGGTGGTTATGTTGAACTTTGCCTCCATTTTGGCAACCCATAACCATGGCCTTGTCCTGGGAATTGGGCAGCATATAAATCTTTAATATTAAGAATCCACACTTTGGACACAGTGTCTTAATTTTAAAACTCTCCTTGCTGCCTAATTCCCATTATCTCCCTCAGACAACTTCATGAGCAATTCCCCTTTAATCCTGCTTTTCTCAAACTTTAATGAACCTGATAATCACTTTGAGGGGTGTGAAAAATGCAGGCTCCTAAAACCTTTACTTAGAGATTCCAATCGTCTACATATGAAGGCAGTGCCTGGAAATCTGCCTTTCACAAACATCCTAGATGACTCTATGGCATGTTCTGCAGACAACTCAGAAACTCTTCTTGAGTTTCTTGAGCCTTTCATTGTTTCCCTTAGGGTGTCAGGCTTCTCTTGCTGTACTTTTACTTGTAATCAGTGTAGGCTTTTATCTATAATATGAATCACTCTCTTTCTATCACCATTGTAATGGTTAATTTATCAACTTGGGTAGGTTGGGTATCAGATATTTGGTCCAGCAATAGGCAAGATGTTGTTGTGAAGGTATTTTTAAAATGAAATTAACATTTAAAGCAGTCATGGGCTTTGAGTAAAGCACATTACTCTCCATAGTGTGGGTGGGCCTCACTCAATCAGTTGAAGGTCTTAAGAGAAAAAGACCAAGGTCCCCAAAGGAAGAGGGAATTCTGCCTCCAGCTTGCCTTCAGACTCAAGTTACAACATTAACTCTTCCCTGGGTCTCTAGTCTGCTGGCTCATCCTACAGAATTTGGACTCTACATAAACACGTACACACATGTACACATACATACACACACATACACACTATTAACTCTGTTTCTCTGGAGAACTAGTATAACCATATAGTTCTAGGTCTATATGAATAAACACATTGTTTAGGCTTCTAGGATTCTGTCTCTGAGTTGCTGAACCACATCTCAGGGACTAAGAACACCAGAACACTTCAGTTTTGCAGGGGCCTCCATATTCCCTGGCCATCCTTCTATGTGTCTGTACATTCCACAGCACTGAGTTCCACAGCTGCTTTTTCAAACCTCACCACTGTCCTCAAAGCTCCATTCCTCTCATCTCAGCTATCAATATTGACTAATGACTGGTCTCCTACTTACAGAGAAAATAGAAGTCAAGTTAGGAACTTTCTCTATTTCTTACTCACCATAAAGTTTTTCACTGTACATTTATCATTGGCCTGTTTTTTTTTTTGTGGACAAGGTAAGCCAAGATGGATGGCTTCCACTTGGGATTCTATCCTTTCACTCTTCCTCCAAGGTCTTTTCTACTCTATGAATTGCCCATACTTCTCCACTGGCACCATTTCTACTGCCCATTTCTTCAGCACACTCAGTCCATGCCATCTTCAACAAATTATAAAACTTCCCTCCTCATTCCATGCTCTTTTCAGCTACTACCATTTCTCCTCCATTATCACCGCCTCCTCTTTTCTACTCACAATCACATAACAGCTCCTAAAATTTGACTACTACTCCCACCATTTCACTGAAAATGTTCTTGTCAAAGTCATCTTCCAGCTGCTAAATTCAGAGAAATATTTCCAGTCTTTATCTGGCTCACTATCTCTGCACTGTTTTGCACTGTTGGCCAATTTCTTCATGAAACTCTCTCCTTCCTCTTGATTTTCCCCCAAGATGTCAGACTGTATTGATTTTCTCCTACCTAGCTGGTATTTCCTTCTATCTCAGTTTAGTTTTTCCCTCCAAGACTCTGACAGGTAAATTTTGGTGGTGGTGGTGGTGGGAGGGGGTGGGGACAGAGAATACAGGTAATTTACTTGGGAAGTGATCCAGGAAGAACAAAGAAATGGGAAGAGTGAAATAGGAATAGGAAAACAATGTGATAAAGGGTGTGTTAAAGGTGAGGTGAGTGTGGTAGGTGCTCTGGGAATTCTGATGAACCCTATACCAGACACCTCAGAATTGACCCACTAAGGATGGGGAGCTGTATTATTTCTCTGCCTGAACTCACTAAATTTTCAGTACCTGTGGGATGCCCTTTTGCTTGCTGAATATATTCCCCTGGCACCAGAGAAAGTCCTCAGACAATGAAGCAGAGAGGGAGGAAGTTGTCAACTTTCCAGAAAAGTCTCCAACACAGTTGCAGATGAACCCAATGTGGGCCAGGTCAGGGGAAGAGCTGGCATCTACAGTCTCAGAATCCTTTATGAGCTATTCTCTCTTCCCTTCCTTTAAATGCTGGTTTCTCAGTGTTTTGTCCTCGCTCCATTTTTCTCTGTGCCTACATATACTTCCCAGGAGTGCTACATTCATGTCTTCAATTAGTACTTGATTATGAACTATATATTTTCTATCCAGATCTTCCTTCCAAGTTCTAGGCATATACATCCAGTTGGGTGTGGCACTCTCCTCCTTTGTGTCCCGTGGGCATCTCAACCTACACTAAGTTGAATCCCCCCCGTCCATGAGCAGCTCCCTCCCTATCCCTAGACTCCCAATTTACTCCCGCTCCAAGATTCTCTCTTGGAGAGTGGTGCAACCAGGTACCCAGTGGCCATAGTGGGAAAACCCAGAGAGGTGTTACCCATGAAGCCATGCTCTCCATTAGCATCATATCAATTGCTGAATTTGCATCAAGGTTGGCTCTCTTTAGCCCGACTGCTCCTCATCTCTTCCATTAGTTCAGGCTCTCATCAATAATTGCCCCCCCCAAAAAAAGGCTCCCTCCTGCAGTTTTGCTCACTCCTTATATAAGTATGACTTATTTTCCAGGCAAGGTATAATGTGCTTCATAGTAGAGACCCAATATTAACTGACACTCACCTATATAGGACATTTTGCAAGGTTAAAAATATTTTCAATTCCCTTTTCCTCTTCCCCTCCTCCATGCTGCCAATGATCAGGTCCGGAGTTATTTAGCAAAGACTGTATTTGTGAAGTTGAACTTCAGAACCTAGATTCTATTGTCCTATTACAATGTCAGATGATCTGACCCCAAATACGGAAAGAGCACACTTACTAAATCTTCAAACAGTTTGAGGATTGTTTACTCTTGCCTTGATTCCAAAAAGAGTTTGAGGACAATTATGGATTTTTTTTTTTTGTAGAAGAGCAATAAATAGCAAATGTTAAAAGATAGGGTACAGAGTCTTGTGACTGATCTCCCAAGATTAAATGAATAAGTAACATGAGCATTGCTGGTTATGGACGGAGCATGCCTTTGCCCCCACTCCATGCATTATCAATATATGTTTCCTATCTTAATAACCAGCTTAACATTTATAAAATGAAATGGAAAACAGACTAAGTCCATAAATCCAGGTGAGCCAAATGAATTCCTAGGAGGGAGTGCACTCCACTTGTACATAATTCTCATTTAAATCTTGTAACTTGGAAAGGCTGAAGCCCACAATCATTAAAATGACATTTCCTGTATTTTTATCGTTTTAGTAGGAATGTCAGTAATCACCATATTAAAGGTCTCTAGGGAAGAGGATTAGTAGGAGGATTGACAGATCCTAAAATATTCAGGAAGCATAAATCCAAAATGCAGCTTTATATCCTTGGATTTGTTAAGGAGAATACTTTTTGGAAAACTCAGTTTCATGTTCAGTTGTTTTGAGAAATTTGACAAGTCTTTCACTACATATATAAAATTTAACTAATGTTAAAACAAATGAATAAACCTGAAAACATTGTTAGAGCAGGGCATCTAATTTCTCTCCCTAGAAAAAAATTCCAAATGTGAGGTGAGTGTGGTAGGTTTTCATGGATCACTAGGCACAGTTTTGCATTCAGTAAACAGTAACTGCCTTAACATTCTTCCTATCAGATATAAGGTGGTCAGTAAGTGTCTGCTCACTGAATACACAGTTTTTCCATGCTAAAATTTCCAAAGCACTTTCCTGGTTATATCAGTTCGTTGTTCAGAAATCTTTCACTACTCCCTCTTGTTTGGAGCTGTGCTGTCCAATACAGTAGCCAAAAGCCACATGTGGTTATGAGTACCTGAAATGTGGCTGGTCCAAACTGAGGTGTGTTGTAAATGTCAAACATACACTGGAATTTGAAGACTTAGTCTAAGAAAAAGAATGTAAAATAGTTTAGTATCTGTTATATCATCAATTGAAATATTTTAGATAGCCTGAATTAAATAACGTACTTCATTTATCTGTGTCACTTTATTTTTTGTTTTAAATATGCCTATTAGATAATTTAAAACTACTTTCATTCCTTGAATTTGTGGCTCACTGTCAATTCCCAGTTGGCAGTGCAGGTATAGAGAGCAGATTCTGAGTTTTTTGTCTCTATACTTAACTTCCAAACCTTATTTCTTATTATATTTTCTTTGCTGCTTTTATCTTGCTGCTCCCTCCTCTTAGAATGCTATTCCTTATAAAGAATTACCACTCTTTAGGATCTAGCTAAAATCCTCCCTTCTCTAGGAAGACTATCCAGTTCGCCAAGCCAGAAGCACTTTTTCCTCTTCTAAACTCCTAAAACCAATTATATATAGCTATTTTATAGCCCCATTTGATATCTGTAGTATAGCTGTTTGTAAATATGTAGTATTTCCTCACTGAGTTGTGAGTCTTTGAAGGAAAGAAGAATTTTTAGTTCTGTTTCAAATCCCTCAAACTGGGCAAAGCTATTGGTGTATGAGTCAGAAACCACTCTAGTTGTTTTAGCAGAAACTGTTTAATGTAGGGAACTGGGTAAATGGGGATGAGAGGCTGGAGAAGTAAAAAAAGGAATACCAAGGTAATATAGAGTTAGCTACCAGAAACAGCTCCCACCCTTAGGGCAGCAGGATCCCAGAGAAGTGGTGCAACGATCAGGCATGAGGGGCTGGGAGAAGGTTCTGGAGCAGATGGAATTCTCTGAAGAGGCTGCTCTCAGGCTGGTGAGTGTGGGAGGGGCCTCATGGAGTTGCATGCCAGGCTCTAATGAGAACATGCTGCCTGCTGGTGTTGCTGCCACTGAGGAGGTGTGATGAGACTGGCTCTGGGAATGTGGAAAGTTCTGGAGACTGTAACTAACTGCTACTCTTTCCAACTTCTACTTCCAGATGAAGAGCCATCGCAGGAGTGACACTAATAGGAATAGTGGGAGATAGAGAATGCGAGGTTCTCTCCCTCTTCCTGCCTTCTGACTTTCTCTAGGGCCTTATATTGATGGACCTTGACAGGAACCAACTGAGAATGAGTAAGTGGAGATTCCCACCATCCTAGTTTTCCTCCCCTTGAGTATAGGCCAGACCTGGTGACTTGCTAGAATATGGCAAAAGTTAAAAGATCTCATTTCTGTGTGACATACTCCATCTATTGTCTTGGTGTTTGTGCATTGATGAAAGCGAACTATCATTTGGAGAAATCCAGATGTCAACAACCTCTAGGCTGTTTCCAGCCAAGAGCAGGTGAGGACCTGAGATCTGTAGTTCAATAGCCTATGAGGAAAAGAATCCTGTCAAATGCCACTGACTGAACTTGGAAGTGGATCCTTCCCCAGTTGAGCCTTAAGATGAGACCACAGACCCTGAGTTGGACACAGTGATTATAGTTTTGTGAAGCAAGGGATATAGCTAAGCTATGCCTGGATTTTTGGTCCATAAAAATTGGGAGATAATGGATGTATGTTGTTTAAAATGGGTAAATCTTACAAGTGATTTGTTACATGACAATAGCTAACTAATACATAGGTTTAAAGTCACAGACCAAGATATAGGAAGATGGATTTAAAAATAAGAGATAATAGCTTAATAATGGGCAAATCTAGTATGAGAATGTATATGTATATCTATCAAGATATTTGTATCTATCTATCAATCAATCAATCATCGGTCTTGCCTATGAATTAATTAGTAGTAAGTACCAAAAACTCAAGAGAAAAATAAACAAAAGATTGAACAAACCCTTAACAAAAGAGGAAACATTTGACCAATAAATATATGGCAAGAAACCCCATGTCATTAGTAATCAGACAAGTGAAAATTAAAACCCATAGACCAAAATCAGAGGAATGGATAAGTTGTACTCTTTCCAGATAATGGAATAAATATGACAACAAAAATGAATGAATACAACTATACATATAAATAAAATAAAAATCTTAGAAATATAAGACTGAGCAAAAGAAGCAAGCCATGAGTGAATGCATAAGTATAATTCTTTGTACATAATATCCAAATCAGGCAAACCTAAACAACTAATGTTTCAGGATGCTTCCCTATACAGTAAAAGTACTAAGCACAGTAAGGAAATGATTATTGTGCAGATAACTGAGGGGAAATGAATGTGATCTGGGAAGACCCATGGAGAGTTTTTAATTTCCAAACCTGGGTGATATCACATGGACATCCACATTAATTCTTTTAAACATAAGATTAATTTTGTACATTTCATTTTCAAAAATTTCTCTGAGGCTCAGCAATTCCTTTAGATCATTTTAGTTCCCCTGTTTTCTGTAAAATTTGAGGAAATTAAATAAAATATCACATACACATGAAAATAGCCTATGATCTGGCCATTATTTCCTCCTTTCATCCACCCATCCATTTACCTTTGGCAGGTATCTAGAAGGATGCTCACCACCATTTTTTTATTAGCATAAAATTATTTTAGTACAATTAAAAACATTTTGATATTACTAGATTGATCAAGGGTAACAATAAAAAGTTAATATTTAGATATTATGATTGCAAGTTACAGTCATAGACTATTTTAATATTCACAGTTGAGGGGGCTAGAAAACGTTGAGAAAATTTGACCTCACACAAAATGGCAAAAGAAATTATACTACTTTTCAACCACTCACTCCCAGTCTCAAAGTGTCCTTTATCCACTAGACAGTGATAGCTGAAGTAACTTCACTCCTTAGGTTTTGGAAAATCAGGTTAATTTACACACGTGGGAACAGGTAGGAATCTCTAAGTTGCGTTTTTTTAAACGGCAGTTCTAAAAAAACTGAAAAATGTTTAAAAAGTGAAATTTGAATCAAATATTTGTGAAAGTACTTCAATGGAAATCCAGGCTTGGCAGGGGGCACTATTTTTACTGGGTATTGTGTCAGATTTTCCTCTCTCTGCTTCATGCAAGATAGTGATTAAGCAATCCCTTTGTGAACTTTATCAATATGGAACAGCCAATTCAGATGAAAGCAAATGCATTGTGTTTTTCTCTGGGCAATTAATTTAGTAATTAATAATTTAAATTGGTGAGTGAAAACCTTAAACTGTTAATTTAGGCATAGAATATTCACCAAATTTTAACACAGATTATTTTTATACAAGAGCAATTTGGGTGATGTGTTGCTTTACTTTTCAAGTTTTCTACATTGCTTGAGATGTATGGAACAAGCCTGCATAATTTTATGCAAATAATAACGTACTTAGTAAAAACAAAGAAAAAAATGGTTTCCTTCATCGCCTTAGTATAACCTCAGGATAACCGTATGAAAATGGCACTAGATAAGCTAACTTGCCCAAGGTCATGCATTTAAAAACTAGCAGAATTAGAGGGCAGATCTGGAATTTCTTTGGTCAGATACCTGAGCTCTACCTAGTGTTGACATGTAGTTTGATGTCCTGCCCATGAGCCTTGCTCATGAAAAGCTCAGAACCCTTCCATCCCTCAAAGTCCCTGATGTAAGGCAGCCGCGCTGCTATGTGACTACAGTCATTTGCTTCCTACCTTGACGTTTACGGAACACTCCATAAACACTTAATGCTATGGCCGAGCACACGTGCACCGATTACTTCTCTGTCTGATCATTTCTTCCATTCCATCATGCAGTGACTGGGCTTTGTGAAGCTGGCAGCTCAGCCCTCTTAATGAATGATGTAATGGAAGCAGGGCGCACCAGTCTTCTCATTTGACTTGAATAAACCCCTCTCTTCTCTCCATCCCTTGCAGGTGTCTCAACTCTCAAAAGTGAGATCAGATTTTCCATGTTTGGACCAAATTTCTCAAGTTTCTTACTGGCAGGGAGTAAAGCTCTAATTAGTTCACGTGTGCCAGCTAATTAGGTAAGAAATTATTTTACTAAGAATCTCCTGCAAGCCTTAACTGGGGTCAGCCCAACTGTATTTGAATGAGGGCTACGTATTCACGTCCCTGCTCTATGGACAAAGCGACGGGATGATAATTTACTTTAGAAAGAAGAGACAAATGGAGAGTGTGATTTTCTCTATGATTCAAAGGACCCTCAGGCAAAATTCTGCCAAGGCCAAGTTTTTTCCCAGGTCACTCCAGTATATACTCCATGCCCTCCCCTGTGGGCTTTTCTCTGACCCGGAAAGTTTGCTCTTGACTTTTTTCTCTCTAGAGTTTCTCTTAGCAAATGACTGATTATCTTATTCATTCTCATAGGGATATCTTTCCTTCATAATGGCATGAATTCTTGAGCCAAATGGATCTTTTTCTAATAATGATTTCAGATTTGAGCCAAATTTATAAGATGAAATTAATTTCTAGGTAATCATTCGTGAATTTCATGTGTTTCCATATTATCCATTTCTTTTTAAATTTTATTTTATTTATTTATTTGACAGAGAGAGTGAGATCACAAGTAGGCAGAGAGGTAGGCAGAGAGAAAGGGGGAAGCTCAGGCTTCCCATTGAGCAGAGAGCCCGATGCGGGGCTCGATCCCAGGACTCTGAGATCATGACCTAAGCTGAAGGCAGAGGCTTTAACCCACTGAGCCACCTAGGCACCCCCATATTATCCATTTCTATGTGAAGGACAATAAAAACATCCTACTCACTTTCTTACACAGGAAACACTTAGACAAATATTTTTACACCAACTCTAAGATGGCTTAATTGACCACAGACTCAGTTAATTTTGTCTCTGTCCTTTTTAAGAACTAATTAATCACATATGTACACAGTTGTCTAAACAACCACAATTAGCTCCAGAGGTGTTATTCATCGTTCTACCTCCTTATCTTAGAGAGGAAGAAACTGATGTCCAGAGAAGCCCCAGAACACAGCTGGCTAGTGGCCCAACAGGGACTAGAACTCAGCTCAGCCAGTCAACAGCTAAAAGAAGGAGATGGACGCCCAGCCTCCCCTTAAGTACAGAGGGGGAGTCTTCATGTGTACCACGTCTGAGCTCTTTAGTAATGAGCCAAAGGAGAAGAGCCCCAATCCAGAGGGGAGCTGGATGTCTTCAATGATTCAAAAGATTATTTCATATCCATTGTAGAAGTCTGACCCTGATACTGAGCATCTAATACTAAAAAACGAAGTGACACATATATTTAAAACTTACCGTGACCCTGGGCTCCAGCCAAAGTTGAAAGGAGCCGCGTTTCTGTTTATTCTGTCCAAAGGGGCATGCATCAGAAGTGACCACTGTTTTTTTTCTAGTGCAAATAGAAGTAACTCGCTGGTCACACAAAGCAGATCTCAGATCCCTATGATTTAACAGAAACACAAGAAAGATTTCCAGAAAAACAGCAATTTTCCCTCTCTGCAAGGAATATTTTTCCTTTTCTTGGCTTCACATTTTGGTGGCTATTGAAAGAAGAGAGAATGGTAAACATCTTTCACATAACTTTTCTTTAAATAGGTCTTTGGGAAGACCTATTTGGGAAGTATTTGGGAAGTATTATCATGCGTCATCTTGTCTGGAGTATAAAAGAAAGTTATGCACACTAGTGAGATGAGCTCTTTATTCCAAAATGGTGTGTAGATTTGAGACATCTACCTTTTCATAAAATCTCCTGCAGGAATAAACTTACAGCAGGCTGAGAGAGCTCGGGCCTGTTTCTCTGATCTGTGGTCATTTCCTACGTTATACAGGATAATACTTTCTGTGATCGCGAGCTGGCTGTAAGTGGTGATACGTGTAAGCCTTGTTTTCCTATTTCCTGGACTTTTGAGGTACACACTTTGTAATCTTTATGAGGAAGCCTATTTCTGTGAATTTCAGAACTTCGGGTACTAAAAAAAGAAGCTGCAATGTCTTCATCTAACGTGCGTAAAGTACATTAATAATCATTTTAGGAAGGCATAAGCATTTTAAAAGTAAATATTAAAATTGGAACAATGGGAGCTCACACTGCTGTGTTAGTCAATGTCCCATGCAAGACTGTACTTGAGATTTAAACTCTTGGCATTGGAATGCAGTGAGGGTCTTTGCCTGGTCAGAGTTAATGACAAGGGTCAAGGATGCCAGCATCCTGGCAGTTCCTCATACTGAGGGTGACAATTGTTATTAGCAAAAGTCATCTGCAGAAAGTTCTCTCCTCTGCTGCAAGAACAGAGAGCGGATGTGGGTGGGGAGTGGGTCATAGGGACTGAGTTCTGGAATTCATTCTCCTTAGAAATAGGTCAATTCTGTTTTTCCTAGGAAGTCCCCTGGGCAAAGACCCCATCTCCTGCACTCTTTCGAATATAAATTGACCCTGACAGTGAAACAACCTCCAACTTTTGCAACTCCCTTTGGGGAAGAGCTTTAAATACAAGTTCAGAAATGACCTTGGGGCTCTGGGGAGCTTGGGCTCAAGGTCGTAACCTCCCTTTGACCCTGGGGCTTAGAAATCCAGAGGCCAAAAGACCCAAGAAAGTAGGCTTCCTGGCTTGCATTTCCTTTACTAAAAGGGTTGAAAGCGAACACTTTCTTACATCCTGCAGAGTCTTTTCCTTCCCTGGGCCTAGGGTTTTGCATACCTGATGATATCCAGACAGTGCTAACCTCTGGACTCCATGAGAAGCCTTTTAGCTAATCATTCCACCCTTAACAGTCAAAGCTGTTCAGAAGATGTAGATTGAACTGATGTGAGTGACTTTGGTTTGGGTTTCTTTGAGGCTTTTTTTGTTGTTGTTCCTTAGAGGAAAATTGAGCTCTTCTAAATAGATTATCCTTTATTGTTGAGAATTATGGGGACGGGGAAGAGAAAGAAATAATTCATCCTTATGTTGATGAAGGAACATGCTCAGAATCTCAGAAGCAAGAATGCACTGTTGGAAAATATTACTTAATAAATGCAAATTGTCTTCTTATAACAGAAACTTGCCTCACTCCACACTTCACAGTTGTGGTTAAAAGACACACTATGTTCAAATTTGATTATTTACAGAATCAAAGGACACATGTCAAATTCAGATTGGGCAAAGGCCCTGCTGTTTGTGTTTTTAAACCAGATCAAAGGGGCCCTTTATTTAAAACAATGACTGTAATGCTCAGCTTGCATCCAGACACCAGTGATCCAGCCTCTTGGGAAGGGAGAAAGAAATGGTCTTTAAACCCTCTGGTCTGCTTTGCAGCCTTTTTTTAACAGATAAAGGAAGACTCATTTGCATGGTTCTGACAGCCCAATGAGGTTAGGGCTAAATAATCCAGGCCTGTTTCAGAGGGGATTTTGGGTGGGTGAGAGAATGTCTTCTGAGCTCACCCCTTTTCTTTGGCTGGCCTGGGTCTATATATAAAAGAGAATCTGCATACATGTAAAAGCCAAGAAAAATTGCTAAAATGCTCATTTTATTTTATTTAAAATTTTTTTTAAAGATTTTATTTATTTATTATTTAGAGAGAGAGAGCGAGCGAGCACAGGCAGACAGAGAGGCAGGCAGAGGCAGAGGGAGGAGCAGGCTCCCTGCCAAGCAAGGAGCCCGATGTGGGACTCGATCCCAGGACGCTGGGATCATGACCTGAGCCGAAGGCAGCAGCTTAACCAACTGAGCCACCAGGCGTCCCTAAAATGCTCATTTTAAAAAAAGTATCATTACTATTATCCAAAGGATTGTATTAAGACCCTCTCTCTACTGATCAAGTTGAAAGCCATAATCCTTGCCTTAAACAAACATCTTAACATCTAAATATACAATATTGGCAGAGTCAAAAACAGAGCTAAAAAAAAAAAAAGAAAATATACAGAGACTTACAAAATGAGTTTAGTAATGGCATGACCATGGATGAATTTTGGCGAAAATCTTAGTAAAGGCCAAACTAATATATCTTAGAGATTTTTGGATTTAAGGGAAGTAGATGCATTTACCTCTTCTACATTTTCTAGCAGAAATGTTGAAAAGGATTCTGGGATTCACTCCTAGGCCCTTTGGGTCCCAGGATTCATTCACTTATTTGATTTGACAATATTGACTGAGAACTTGTTATGTGCCAGGCACTGTACTAAGTACTTGTGAACCACAGACTTAATTCCCTGTTCTCATGGAGCTTATATTCCAGTGAATATGGTGGGCCAGATAATAAAATAAATATGTTCCGTAGTATATTGGAAGAGATGAGCACCATGAAGAGCACCAAGTGGGGAAATGGGAATGTGGAGTGCAAGAATGTAGGGGGTAGAATGTGCCGGGGCAACCCTTACCGAGAGGCTGACAACAGAGCAAAGACTTGAAGGAAGAGGGGAAATTAGCCATGCAGATATCCAGACATTTTAGGAGGAAGGGACAGCCAGCGCAAGGGCCCTAAAGTGGGGGAGTGGAGAGGTAAGAAGAGGGGTAAGGTTGGAGACATAATATGGGTGAGCAGATGTAAAGTGCTTTGGAGGCCAAGGTGAGAATGTTGACTCTGAAGAACACTCACTCTGAGTGCAGTGGGACAAGTCACAATTTGACCCATATCTAACGTGATTACTCTGACCGGTTTTGAGACTAGATTATGATGGGGCAAGGAGGAAGCAACAAAACCAGTAAGGAATCTGTTGTAATCCTCAAGACTAGCCATGGTGGAGGCTGGGACCACTGTGGAAGCCATAGAGGTGGTGGTAAGTAGTTACATTTGCAATATTTTAAAGGCAGAGAGAAGAGACTTTCCTAGACAGGTGGATGCGTGGTTGGGTCTAGGATTGAAAGGGCCAGAGTTTATATAATTTGAGGGCAGAGACTTACGAGATGTTTAGTCATCGCTCTCTCCTTCATGAGTACACAGAAAGCCTTGATTTCCCACCTTTTCTTGCAGTTCTATTGGACAATGTGGCTGAGTTAGGCCAATGGGATATGAGCCGAAGTGGGGAGCTATTTCAGGTCTCCGGTCATTAAGAGCATGTGTGTATTCTCTGCCCTTTTTCTCACCTGTACGGCTGCAAGTGAAGGACTCTAAGATCGCTGAATGATAAAATGGAAACAATCTGAGTGGCTGAATTGCCACTTGGGGGTAAGCAGGGTAGAAAGCCACCAGGGCAACAACAGACTGTGGTGTGAACAAGAAACAAACTTTTGTCAGTAAGCCCTTGAGATTTAGGGATTTATTCATTATTGCAGGACGGTATAATGCTGTCCTTACTGATATGGTCTAAATCTGAAAAGATGTAGCACAGTCTAATAAGGAGGAAATACATAAGCCTAATATGCATATCTCCATGACCTGAGTAGTTCATGACCAACACAAAGAGATATTTTTGATACTAGCAACCTAGCATCCCACAAATATTTCCTGATTGGGTCCCTGGAGGTCATGAGAAAGTAAATATTGAAGCCCGAAGAACAAAGATATTTTATTTTATTATTTTTTAAAGATTTAATTTATTTATTTGACAGAGAGAGAGAGAAAGATCACAAGTAGGAAGAGAGGCAGGCAGAAAGGCGGGGGGAAGCAGGCTCCCTGCTGAGCAGAGAGCCCAACAGGGGGCTCAATCCCAGGACCCTGAGATCATGACCCGATCGGAAGGCAGAGGGTTAACCCACTGAGCCACCCAGGTGCCCCAGAACAAAGATATTTTAAAATGACCTAAAGTTGATGTAATTAAGGATGACCTAAAATGCTCAAATTATTGGAGGCAAGAGTTTTTCTTAGTCTGAAAATTGCAGAATATAGGTATAGGATCAGTAGTGAGAGAGAATAGAGCATTAGGCTTGAGTGCGGACAGGGAGAGAGGTAATAGTAACTTCTGAGCCAGCATATCAGCCACTCCAAGAGATGGAGGGATCAGAATGTTTTGGAATCTTGGTCTGCCATGCACATAGCCATCTGTATGAGATGGTGGCCACAGATGATCCCAGAACCATCCATCGATATATAGGTTCCATAGGTCTCCACAGCTCAAAGGGGCACAGGCAGCTGGCTCCTTGAAGGATCACATCATCTAACAGTATTATAGCACAGTGAGCACAAGCTTTGGAATTAGGTCACCAGGTTAATTATCTTTCCAGCTCTAAGTCTTGGTTTCAGTTTCTGTAACAGGAGGTTAGCACATGGGCTGGCCCATGGTACATGGTCAATAATTATAGATACTGTTGTTATCATTGTTTTCTTGCCATTATTGTCATGTTTCATATAGTGAGAGCTGGAAGTATTGATGTGACAGGTCTGCCCCACGGAGTGTTGGTGGGCATGTTGTGATATGCTAGGGAACCCACACAGGAGTACTGATCAATCAGCTCTGCCCAGCACCCTGCAACTGAGGGTGCAGCGTAAGTGGATCTTGGGTGGACTTTGAGCTGGGAACTCCACTGCAGTCTTTCTAAGGTCCAGATGCACAGCCGTGGTGTAGTCCTTCAGGGCTAGCTGAAGGGTCCATCTTTCTCACTTCTGGATATTGCTCTACAGTATCTCCTCCTGCCATGATTTAACTCTGAGAGGTCTCTGAACTGACCTGTTCTGCCAGAGCTCTTTGGCTATGAAGAATTCCCTTTACTGCTCTGGAGCTGTTCCCTCACATATAAAATTAGAGCATTGCTCTGGACTATTCCACTGGCACTGGCTAATACGACAAAACCTTATAAACTCAGGCGTATCTGGGTTCCATGCCACTGCATTGGCACATATGCTCTTCACAATCATCGCTGATGATGTAGCTGAGAAGAAACCATAGTATTAGTCATAGTCACAGAGAATCCAACTTAAGACTGGAATGGAGTTAGACTTTCTGTGATCCTCAGAATGGCCAATGTGGAGAAATGATTTCTAGAACTTATTCTTGGCTTGCAAAGAAATCTAACTTGTTGCGTTGGTAGGAGCATGGGGAGCAGGATGTCTTCTGAACATTTTAGCCTGTAATCTGTCACAGAGATCACAATTTCACCATGAGAAGACCATCCCTTTTGGGGCACCTGGGTGGCTCAGTTGGTTAAGCATCTGTCTTCGGCTCAGGTCATGTTCTTGGGCTCCCTGCTCAGCGGGGAGTCCGCTTCTCCCTTTCCCTCTGTTCCTCCCTCCTGCTCATAATCTCTCTCTCAAATAAATTAAAAATCTTAAAAAAAGAAAACTATTCTTTTGAAGCCTTTCTAGCCTTTAAGAGATTATTTACAAAAACTCAGCAGAGCAACGAATGGCATTGTAGTAACAGGAAAGGAAAGACACTGGAGAGAGTTAGATTGTTTAAAACATTCATATTTGTTGTTCTATAAGGAGAAACTGCTTCTGGGTAATAGTCTGTGTTCTGTGAAGTCCCTCCTCTTGACCATGGAGACTGATGCTGCTAAGGTTGCATTAATCATCAATTGATGAGAAACCCCTGCTCAGTCTCTTTCTTTTCCTGGTAGTACCATCTGATGCCTGCCTGATCTACGTTCTCTGCCCTAAATCTTTTGGACTGTGTAATTTCCACAGCTTCTGATTTGCATTATTTCCTCTCCATGCCTCTCCTCCTGTGCACCAGGGAGATCTCTCCAGTAGGGCTCTGAGGGTTGATATTTGACAAAAGTCACTCAAAGGAGTCCTCTACTTTGATTTCCCCTCTCTGACTCAGAGTAGATGACTCTCCAAATTTAGAAAATTGTGGTCAATTTTTGAGAGTGATTAGAATGAAGGTAAAGTCTGCTGGCTGCCAAAAGTCCAGGGTCAGATTTGTTACTCCTAGGGTAAAGTGAATGGAATAAAATCTGCATGGCTTTTATTCATGGCTTTTATTCAGCAGAGACATTTTTAAAAAATCATAAAATAGGAGCAAATGAGCTAGAAATATAAAAATGAAAAGTAACAGAATAAAATAATAACATATTCCAGTGTAGGATTTGGAAGCAAGTTCATATAAAATATTGTACAGTACAATAAAATAATAAAATAAAATAAAATATTAATTTCTTCTGAGAGGGTCTTATCTTGGTATACAGGGTCATCCTTAGGTGTTTAGGAAAGATGTCTTTCGGTCCTTTGACTCCCACTTACTATTTACATCACAGTCAATAAACTTTTATTCTGTCCTCTGCCTCTCTACTTCTCTCAGCTTTCAGTTAATTATTTCTACTTTGTCAAAACATGTAACGTTTACATAAAAATTTTCCACTCTTTTTCTCCATCTTTGTTTTGTTCTAAGCGCCACTAAATATATTGTGCTCTTAGCGCTAGAGTCTTTGCCAATTTCTCCAGTCATCTCTCAGGTGGAAGAGACTCATCTGTTAGTAGGTTTGTCAAGAAGGGACTATGAACGCTGTATTCTCTGAGTTCTTGCAGATTAAAACCATTTTTCTGTACCACTGGTGCTTGAAGGAAAGCTTGCGTAGGTATAAGATCATGCCACTTATGTATTCTCACCTTGAATTTTCAAAAATGTTGCTGCAATGTTGTCTTATGTTCACATGCTGTCAAGAATTCTGAGACCCCCTGATCTTCTTTCCTTTGTAAGTGATGGGACCTTTTCCGCCTAAAGTTTTTTTTAATAAAAAATAAACTGTTTAATAAAAAATAGAGTCCAAAGTCTTAAATATTTTGCAGAAATATGCTTTGTACTTGGCAATAATACACATTGTAGGCATTTTCAATACGTACAGTCAAGTCTTTTATTTTTAGAAAGTAGTTTTGGATATGATTCCAAATCACATCCAAATTAAATATATGTTGAATTTTCTTTGTAATTTTCTCTCTCAAATTTTTAAGTCTTTTAATACACTTTCTTAGCCATTCCTCTCTTCGATGTCTCTGACTACATTTTCATCCAAATGTCTTTTCCTTTGGGAAACTTGTAATTTAGCGTTCACTTCTGAGATTAATTCTTTAAAAAAAATTCAATTGCTTTATCAAGTTCAATCAACCGGCTTCACATCTTTTTGTTGTTCATTTCTTCACTGAGTTTTGAATCTCTGACATGAGCTATCCCTTCGTTAAACATACTATTAAAAATCATATAATATTTAATTCATGTTGGGATATAATGTTAAATTTTTTATATTTTTTCCTGTTTAGCAATTACACATGTTTGTAGTAGGCAGGGGAGCAGAAACTGGGTAGTTTACTCAGTTTCTTAGTCTAAAAGTCTGTTCATGGAGTAAGGGGATATTTCTTGAAGAAATGATGCCTTTTTGGGTGAAGGGGTGGGATATTTGGTGTGTGTCTTTGCTTTGATTTTAATTTTTCTTTCCAACAATTGCTCCTTCTTATCCTTCCCCACCATGCCCCCAAGGGCTGCCTCTCCCATCCAGGTCTCCCTCCCTCCCAGAATCTTTTCCTTTCCATGACCACCTTCTCTGGTCATGCACTCCTGTAAGCGGCCTCCTTTCAGACTGTTAATAGCCACATTTGTCTTTACCACCAGTGATCCATCTGTTTTCACTATTTTTCAGGGTGGACTCTTTTGAGGATGATTCTGTCTATATGCTCTTTTCTTCTGTTATGGACTGAATGTTTGCGTCCTCCCCAAATTCATATCTTGAAGTCCTCACCTCCAATGTATTTAGAGGTGGGGCTTCTGGAAGATGATTAGGTCCTGAAGGTGGAGACTTCATGAATGGAATTCATGTCCTTTTGGAAGAGATATCTGAGCGCTCCCTTGCCCCTTCCTCATTGTGAGGACAGAGTCATTGTGAATAAGGAGCAGACAGCCATCTGCAAACCAGGAAGCAGTCCCCATCAGATGGTGAATCTGTTGGTGCCTTGATCTTGGACATTTCAGTTTCCGGAACTGTGGAAAATAAATTTCTGTTGTTTATAAACCAACTGGTCTGTGCTTTTTTGTTACAAAGGTCCACATGGACTCAGACACTCCCTGTCCTCCTTTCTGCAGGAGTCCCAGTCAGTCCTTGCCTATCTCTTCATTCCAGTGTGGGATTTAGAAGCTCATTTAGACTGAAGTATCTATTACTCCACTGTCATGAAAGTAAAATCTGTAGTAGCCTTGGTCTTTGGGCATGGCAGAGAAGTAAGGCTAGGTAAATTGACTTGGATAGGTAGCTTTTTTTTGACCTCAGTGATTTTTGTAGTGCCATAAGAATTGGCTCTAGATAGCCTCCATTATCCCATGGGAAGTTGGCTGCCCAAGGATGGCTTTGGCTCTAAAGGTTTTTATTAAATTGGGAAAAGGCAGAGAGCAATGGATACCTCTATTTAGCACCTACTATGTCTGTCATTTAATCCCACATTTCCAAATGTCTTGAGTGCAATCTGGTCCATGCTGGATGTTTATTAAATACCAATGAGTTAAAGTGAAACAGATAGTTTATGTATGTATTCTATCTGATCTCAGATGGTGGGTACTAGTATCACCAGTGGATAGAGGAGGAAGCAATGCTAAGGAAAGTTGAATGATCTCTTCTTGGTTGGTTACACAGTTAGTAAGTATCAGAGCGAGTCAGAACTCAGGTCCATCTGTCCCACACTACACATTTTTTCATTCTTACTAGGCTGCCCTGGACTCCTTAGGAAAGAAGTGTTGAAAGAAAATGAGGAAGAGAGGCTTAGGAATGCAGAGAAAGGAACAGAAGAAAAAGAACAAGAGTCGTCAAGAGAGCAACACAGATAAAACTGATCAGGAAGTAACTTCCCTTTTCTTCATCTTCTTCTTAATCATGCCAGGAAAAGGGACTCTGCAGAAAGAGTGGAGTCACTACATTATGCGTCAATGTGGTCAAATATTAAGTTAATCTCATCAAAGTCTGTAAACTCCTAGATTGTGTCATCATATAGTATTGAAGGAACAATCATTCTTCTGGATACCATATTGAAGGGAGAGCAAGGACAAGAGGGAGTGGAAAGAGGACTGCAGATGCAGAAAATGATCAAACTTGAACCTGAAGTTTTAATTGCAGTGTCTTGTCTTTGCTACATGCTTTACAGTGTACAAAACACCTTCCCATAAGTCGTTATTATCAATCAGTTTCTCAAGGATGTAGGACCAATGTTATTAGCATAATTCTAAATACAGGGAGACTAAAGCTTAGAGAAGTGAGGTGTGACCTAAAAGTCACAAAGTAGAAAGCAATGCTGGGCCTAGAATTTAGATATTCTGATCCCTGCAGCAGAGCTTTTTCCTTAGAGATATATTCAAATACAGAGCGACATGGGCAATGGAGGATCTATTATTTCTTTAGTAATTAACTTTATTTTTCAAAAATTTGGTAGGTCTATTTGACCCTCTCCTTTGCCTGAACATTCATCTTCTTGCTTGAGAGAGACTTAATCCCTCTTTGTATTTTGTAAGATTAATCAGTTCCTGAAATAAGACAAAAAGTACTTTCTACAAGAATGACAGTAAGTAGATGAACTTTATTTTCACTCTTGAAGCTGATTAATGTCAATGTGATTTGATTTGTTCATTTTATTATGAACACTGTGATCTCCAGGATAATGAAGAAAGCAAATCTAAACATGTAAAAAGTTGAATCATGGTGATCTGGGTGGTATCCGGCTGTTTGCCTCCAACATTGAGAACAATCATTATTCTAGAACACAAGACACTATAGGCTAAGTAGGGGTCATGATAATAGCACCAGGTGGTCTATTTCTGTGGCTTTTGCCTAATCTGCTATTGTAGGACTTTACTCTGCCTTTGTAAGTAAGTCCACACTCCATATTCCTTATAGTTTAGAGACTACCTTGAATGTACCCACAAATGCATCCTTTTAGCTGTCACCTAGGAGACATCATTTTTTCCTGCTATACTTAAGGCTCTGAGTCCTGTGAAGCAGCCAATGTCCACCAGGGGCGCTAGACTTTGGTTACTAGACAAAGGTATCCCCACTCTCTGTCATACTCAATGGGTATCTGAGTTTAGTGACTGATACTTGCTGTCCAGGGCACTGGTGTCTGCCCAATGGGGTTACCAAGAACTCCGAAGGGCACAACAAGCCCATGGTGGCTGAGTCTCTGTCTCTGACATTTGTGCTACAAGATTCCAAAGCAAAACTTCATGATGCTTCCAAAGTCTTCTAGATACTCAAGTGACATAGTTGTTTCTGTTATCACTCCTGAGGGGCCAAGAAATGAGTCCTTAGGGAGTGGGCCAGACACATACCCATGTGTGCCTTAATCGCTCCTCCTCACCCCTGGGGAGACACTGCTCTCACCCATATTCTCTCTGTTCTCTGCCAGGAAGCTTCTCAGGTCGTCACACAGATATTCTCCTCAAGCCCCACTTCCTCAGCCTGGCTCTGTGTCTCTTCTCTTTGAGCCTTTGAATCGAAACATTTTTAAAAAGTCAAATTTATACCAATGTCTGCTCCTTTTCAGTCACTTCCTATTAACCACTATCAAGTTATCGGCATTGTCATTATTTATCCCCCTCAGTTGTTAAAAAAATTAAGTTTTTACTACCCCTGAGATTGCAGCCTAGGGAGTTCAGTGGTTAGTGTACGACTACACTGGGGGAACAAAAGGCTCCTTTCCAATTAAAGTTAATAGTGGGATAACTTCAGACACACAAAGGGAGAGAAAGGCACTTACGAGTCATGGTGAGTTCAAAAGGAAAGCGTTAAGGTGGAATCACAGAGCATCATGGGAAGGGCTATTCAAGCCACCATGTCAAAAAGGCTGATTAACAGCCGTTCCCAGTCGGCCTGATCACCAGGGAGTCTTACTGATAAAATTATTTCCCCTCCAGAGAGAATCTCCCCGAACCGAATAAACGGTTCACTTCTGAATAGGATTCATGAAAAGGCAGGGGGATGGTGGCAGTGAGAATAAAGACCCGTGTTCACGGAGCGATTTGCAATGTGGAACCCGATCTTGTTTATCAGTCTTCTCCCGCTCAATGAAGTTGAAATCTATACTTTGTCTTAAGTCATTAGAGTGCCGTGTTTCAAGTGACTTTTTGGGGCACCAAAGTTAATAATGCTCGAATACAGGGAAAAGTCCTTCCAGATTGTTTAAAAATATTAGTTGATTGTCTCACAACTTTCGAGTTAATATTTTTAATGACACGTTACTAAATCCTGCTACGTATGAAGGTTTCAACAGCTGGATGTTTGTAGTAACTTACAACATTTTGAAATTCCTATTGTAAATATTCCTTTTTCCTTGGATCCTCTTGTTTTAAGATGTTTATATTGCCTTATTTCTTTTAAACATGCTCTCATTTCTTTTCTCTGTGAGAAACATGCAAACGGCAGGCAGCATATATAGGAAATGATGCAAGCCATAAGGAAAAAACTGCACAGGGAGGAAAAATGGTATTTTGTGCTACATAAAAGCACATTATTTAAAGGGGCAGTGTGCTATTCCCAAGTCCTATAAATATGTCAGCACTCTAATGAAATGATCATGAAGTATTTGTGACCGCGTATTTGTTACCCAGGCAACAAACCATGACATCATAAGCTCACATGTTGGACAGAATTGTAGGCAGCAGCTGGACAATGAAGGAAGGAATCTCATACATACCTATTTCTGACTCCAACAGCTGAAATAGCTCCTCCTAAAATTAAATCAATAAAATGATATAGAAGAAAATATAATGATGGTCGATGGCTGCAGGTGAAGCGAAGAACTTTGCAAATCTTTACCTAATATGGAATTCCTTTCCGAAGAAGTGCCATCTTACATTAACAGACCTTTTGCCAGAGGTCTAATTAAAAACCTGCAAATAGATGATCTGGGGGAACACCCATGTTTAGGGACTGTCCAGAGAAGGAATTGGGGAATTGGGGCAGGAGCCTGGAATGTAGCTGTGAGAGAGATTGGAGGCTGTGGCTCTCAGCCGACAAGGCCAGGAGCACTGTAGGCATCTGGGGATGGCTAGCGTGGCTCCGTCCTGCTCAGAGCAGTCAACGGAGAAAGACAGTAGAACCTGGCCAGAGAGAGGGTACGCTGCGGGAGGGCAGCCGGAGTAGAGGAAAAAGAGCCACAGAACAAGAGGGTGGAAAGGGTGTGGATCTAGACCTCTGCTAAGAGTTCATTTTGAACACTGATATTTGAATTTTCTAGATTGTTACTCTTCTTCCTCAGTGCAAGTTTTTCCTGCCTCTCCTCAAAATCTTCGCCAGGTATTTCTCTGAGCTGCAGAGACTCACCTACGCTCAGAAATAAATGTGTCCACATTCTTATTGAAGCCCTCGATTGCTTGCAGCATTTGCTGTCTGCAAATTATTGGAGGGAAGGACACCGACGGCAAGTTGGCCATGATCGGGGCTCCTGCCAGCACTCACACTCGCCATGGGGCATGCGGGCTTGCCATTCGTGTTTCCCACTGTGCATGGCGGAGCTATTGGGTGGGGAGGAAAATGGCCTCCCCTCTGCTCTGGATCTCACAAGTCTCTCAAGAAAATGATCTCCATCATACCAAGGTGTTCAATACAGTACAAAGTCGGGACGGGCAGTAGGTCACCTTACATTACACTCCTCTCTTCTACCTGTCGCTCTGGTACCACATACAGACCTCTTCCCACGTCGTCTAGGCAAAAAAAAAATCCATTGTACATATCAACTGTGTGTAGGGACCCGGGGGGGTGCAGACAGAGGGCAGTGGGGGGCTGGCCCCTGAACCCATAAATTCAATTTCTGTTTAAACGTAGCTCTCTGTGTGACAGCTTCCATATTTCAAGCTTCATCATGTAAGTAGCTGATTCCTTCCCTAGTTCAAATCCTCACTTGAAATTTGCCATTAGTTCTCTTGAATTCTATCCCCAGTCTCCATCCAAAGTCACTGTTGTTCATCTCTGGAAAGTGCCACATTTTTTCTGCCTTGGTCCTAGAGTAAGTAAGGCAGATACGTGGACAGTGGATCCCCTGCTGTCCCCGCATGGTGCTTCTGGATAGCTTGGGAAATCACTTTCTCCTAGTTTGGAAGGCAGAATAACCAGAAAATTTCTTTCCTCAGCCAATAATCATGATTCGTTTGAACCAATGGCCATTTAAAGTTACTTAGAAAAAATTTAGTAACCATCAGAATTCTACTTATTAGTTTGAAACAAATTTGTCAGTTTTCTCAAGACAGTAGACCCTATTCCCAGACAAAGTTTATGGAGTCTCCCATCCTTTGGTGAGCTCATTTTGTTTGTGGATGTCTTTTTCTTAATTGATTTATTGAAGAGAGCACAAAGCTCAATAAAGGCAAACTGGTTTCCTTAAAAAAAAAAATCCTCTACCCCAAACCCAATGCTCTCACAGATTTCTTCATTCTACCTCTGAGCTCCCAGCTTCCTAAGGATTGCTCAGCTCACCTCTTCATTTTTAAAAATCACCTACCTCAACCTTCATGTTAGGCATGTATGTTGGGCTTCGAACATGAGACTGATGTGTCCCTCCCCTGTGGGAGGCATACATTCCAGTTCCCACCCCTGATTATCTGTTTTAAAGTCATTGTGAAGGGGTAGGGGGAACTACCTTCAAATGGGTGTTATGTTTGGAAGGCTTTGCCCTTTTCTCAAGTTCTTCCTAGACAAAGAATTTTTTATATTGATTTCATAGATTTGCTTAAAGTCATAGAATCCTTTGAGAATTATGACTTATTTCTTCAGAAAAACACACATATTCTCATGTTCTTATAATATGGCATTGGATTTGACAAACCCCTGAAGCCCCTTCTTGGGATATACATTAATCATCCCCAGAACTGGATTTGGAGTTTAAATTAGGTTGCTGATCAAAATCACCGCTTCCCCAAGAACAGTGGTGAGTGCTGGGTTAGACCCTCCTTTACATGCATTAGGTAAAGTAAATACCACTGGAGCAAATATCTGCAAAAAGAAAGAAAAATTATCAAGTTGATACATTGGATTCTCTTAATGATGCCATTGTAGCAGATAATAACTTATGTTACATAACAGAGCTTGCCTTGGGTAAAACTTTCAGTGATAATGAGTAAATAGAAATGGGGCTGAATTTCAGGAAGTTTAAATTTCAAACACATGGCTGAAGTGGGAACAAGGTTCAAATAGCATTTTCACATGCTGATAATTTAGCAAGATCTTAGACTCAGTACAAACATTAGGATGAATGTGGAATTATAATTTATGAATCTGCTAGTTCTCCTTCCTTGCTGGGGTGTTTGGGTATCTTTTCTCATTCAGGACCTGAAGCCGACTAGTGTTCTTGTTGCAGAATCAGTGAACACGTGTATTCAATGCAGTCAAATCCTAGCATGTACTGAATCTCCCACCGTGAACCCCACTGGGCTTGGTTTGTGAATTCTGGCCCAAGCAGTAAAGTGTACTCAACCAGAGTGGACTGAAGAAAAGTGCAGTGGGATAGTCCTCCTTTCTGAGTCATTTCTGGGATCAAAGTCTAAAAATTGATTTAATGTCTGTATCCCGGATAACAATTTTTAGCCCTTTGTTAGTTTGGGGAAGAAGTCTACTCCCATGTGGGTTTAAAATTCCCTTAGAAATGCATATAGTATAGGAAATGCATATACTATAGGGAAAGACTATTGTTCTCTCTCAGGGTCCCCACAGATTTAAAAGGCAATGGCCCAGCCATCAAAGTCATCTTCCCCAGAGGCCTCAACTCAGGGCTGGCTTCTGGCTTGAGGCTTTGGGGTGGAAGTTTCAGGAATTTCTTACTGTGTGCCCTGCTCTCTGCACCTAGTAAACTGGGTATCCTGGAAGCTCAGCATTTTGAGTGGATTCTTTCAACATTGTTGTCCAACTCTCTCCTTACAGCTGAGAAAACAGGCTCAGTGCCTCGTTCTGACAGACTCTCTACCTTTTTAGCTTCTCTTCTGTTCCTCTTCTCTGGCTGTACTCGTCCTTCCCCCCAACCCCAACCAGCACACACAAACAGATCAAAATTTACTTTCCTTTGAATACTTTCTCCCCCTAGACCCCACCCCCCAGCAAGAATACAGTATTTATGACAGAAGAATTTACTCCATGGGTGCATAGCGAAGATATTCTCTGGTAATCTAAATGTAGAGATTATCTGAAATTTTTGTTGTTATTTTTCTGTTTGTGCAAGGGTGGGAATTAGTGGAGCCAAGTCAAGAATATTTAAAAAACAACCAAATAAAACATTTTAAAAGATCAAGTTTTTCAGCCATCGACATTATTTTTAAAAAATCCATATGCAGAGTCTTGTGAATAATTACATCGAGTCTTGAGGTTAACTAAGTGTTAGATGACCAAAGTCACCAAAAAAAATGCTTTCACCAGCTGCCAAAGTCAGCAAGGGCACCAGCGGGCATGTGTGGCTCTCTCCTTTGGAAAATATGTTTCAGACAGTGATGAAAACGTAAACCACATAAACCACTCGGTTTCTAAGAGAACAAGTTTTGGGAAACCATGTTTTGGAATAGAGCCTCAATTTTCCATTTCACAACAAAACTCTCCAAAGGAATGTTTTTAAATTATAAGGGACACAGAAGAGAGCATGCCTAAAGAAGCCTTAAAAAAAAAATACAAGCCTTGGTTAATCATGAAAGGCTCGATTGCCCACCCAACAGAACTGGTGTTATAAAGTCCCTCTCTCCTATCGCACGAAACCCCAACAGCCAGCCATCACTTTCAGCCCAAAGCTCCCTGAAAGTTCATTCTTAGAGATGAAGCTCCAGAATTTCATTAAAAGCTGAAATCCTGGTGGAAAAAGAAACACTGGGATGTATGCTAATACTTACTGAGTTTTAAGCAGAGTTGTTGCTAAGAAATTAGCGTGGGAGGTGAGGACACTCACAAGAGTCAAAGGGAAAAGTTACAGAACTGAGAGCGTGGAGGTCTGGAAACATTTTGCCCATTTGAGCAGGGTGTGTGAGGTTGCTGGGGTCACCCCACCTCCATCCTTCCTACTGCAAGGACCGGGTGGGGAACAGAGTGGGAACTGGGACTCTGTGAGCAACCACAGAGCAACCCTGGGCAAAGTACTTAGCTTCTCTGAGCCTCAGTTTCTTTCTATGTAAAGTGAAGTTATACCTGTATTCAACCTAAAAACATTATTAGGAGTCACAAACGTGTAACAAATGGAAACACGCTCTTAATAAATTATTAAGTGCTATTCAGTCTCAAGGATAAGCTTACACACAATTTTGTTCTTTGCACGTTGTAAATAGAATTTATATTTTGAAAGATTAAAAAGAACAGAATGAGCTGTAAGTGGTTTGGATGTACTCCTTTGCAGCAGTTAAATGCTTTTCTCTTGTGTTATTTTAAATAGACAGTGAATCACTAAAAGGGATTGAAACTGAGTATTTCTCCAATTTTAATACATAAAAGCGATGTAGAGGAAAATCTGAAGGTTCACCCCGAAATGTGAAAATGGAGAGGTCACTACTTTAAAAGTGTTACAATGAAGTGTAGTTACAGTGCTCTGTGTGTGTGTGTTCACATTAACTTGATTACCATCAAATTTGAAAACGAATCACTCAGGCATACAACAGATCCATTTCATAGCTCTTGTTCAAGCTTGCACGAACTTTTTCCCCTGTAAATGCAAATATACAGAAGAAGACATGCAAAGTACATGCTCAGCTCATTAGAGGACATACACTAAGCTGTCCCCTGTACGGATTGGTGACCTCCCCCAATTCTGCAGTATATGCTCCTCTAAATAGTGTGGGTATGATTAGCAGGGTCAAAAGGCAAATTTCGTCATGTTCTCTTGCCCAGACCAACACTTGTGTAGGCAGAAGACAAATGATAAGAGAGGATTTAGGGGACATGCATGTACATGAACGACAAAGAAGGGATCTTGTTGTTTCATAAACACATATCCCCAGAGCAAAGCCACAGGACTATGAACGCCAGCACCTGATTCTGTCTCATATCTGTGTTTCTCTCCCCTCCCCCTGCCAGTTCTGATTTCCCAGAGGTGAATTTCTATCTGGAACCAGAGTCATTTGCAAACTAAGAGTCTGTCTGAGCATGTTCCAATCCACCTCAAGCATTCCCAGGAAATTCTGTGAGTCACAAGTTTTCCTAAGGTCAAGAACTCATTCCCAAGGTCAAGAACATTTGCAGTCTGGCACACTTGATCAATTTTTCCAAATTCCCTGTGGTTGATTAAGGTCTGCTTTAGTCAGTTCTCGGTTTTCCCTGGTTAGTGTCCCGGGTCAATTGCAGGCAGCGTTCATTATAATTATAGCCTTCCATTAAATAATTCGTTTTTGTTTCCTGAGACTTTCTGTAAGTGAACTGTGTGTTGACATTTAAAATTTGAGTTGGGGAAAAGTGGATATTTGCAGCTGTCTCCTGCTTTGGTGTGGATTTCTTTTATGAAATGCTTAAGGAAAGGCACAGCCATCGCCAGGGTGCGTGTCCTAAAAACCCATGGAAAGCAGTGCGCCTGAAGTGGGCAATTTTAGTTTATTTGGTCTAACTTCTCTGATTGGAAATGGAGCTCAGACAAGTGTTTGGCTCAAGAATTTGATGCTGTGTGGTAAATAAAGGTCGTGAACACAGATTTCCAGTTCTTGGTCCTATAATTCCATTATACCACTCCTAACAGAAGAGGGGGAGAGATGATGAAGGATTCATCCATTGCTTCATATTGACTCTGAAATACTAAATTGTTTCTTTGTGTGAGAGGTGCTGTTGACCAAGATTTCTTCAGCAATCCTGTTTCACAGGCTTGCTGGGCTGTCACTTTGTCCTAGAAGCTTCTTCTTCCCTTTTTTTTTTTAAGAGAGAGAGAGAGAGAATATGAGCAGTGGTGGAGGGGCAGAGGGCCGGGGAGAGACCGAATCTTAAGTGGGCCCCATGCTCAGTGTGAAGCCCCACTCGGGGCTCAATCTCATGACCCTGAGATCATGACCTGAGTCAAAATAAAGAGTCAGACACTTCACCGACTGAGCCACCCAGGCGCCCCCCACTCCTGGGAACTTCTAGGATTCTTGGCCTGAGGGCTTCCAGAAAATGCCCTCAGGAGTAGTCCCTCAGCCAATGGTGGACTGAATCCTTCAGATTAGGACAACTCTGAGGGGAGTTCTAAACCATCTCCCAGATGATTGTAGTGGGGTGGATCCCCAGGGACCTGGTCATAAATGCACTCTGTAGGCTTCCTTCTGCTGTCTTACTCTGTGCTACCTATGGTAGGTAAGAATAATGGCCCCCAAAGAAATCCACACCCTACTCCCCAGAACCTGTGAGTGCATTATTTACAGGGAAGAGGGGACTGTGAGATGAGATCAAGCTTTTGGGACTTAAAACAGGAAGATGAAACCAGATTATCTAGGTAGGCTTGACCTGATGGCATGAGCCTTCAAAAGCTGACAACATTTCCCAGCTATAGTGAGAGAGAATGATGATGGAGGGAGGGTCAGAGACATGTGATATTCTGGCTTTGAAGATGGGGGTTGCCCTTTCGGACTGGAAGAAGGGGGCCATGAACCAGGGAACGCAAGTGGCCTCTAGAACCTGCAAAAGGCAAGGGCTGCTGACACCTTGATTTTAGCCTAGTGAGATCTGTGTCAGACTTCCTACCTACAGAATGATGAAATAATAAATTTGTGTTGTTCTAAGCCACCGCATATGTGATAATTTATTATGGCAGTAATGGAAAGCTAATTCATTCCTGTACTCATCCCAGAATTACCTCTGAAATAGATCTCTTGCATTTAAACTCCTGTCTCAGGGTCTCTTTCTTGGGGTGATCCCCTCTGCAAGGTGCCATATGGAGTCCTCTATTGCTACCTGTTCTTTATATATATATCTTAGTTCCCCAGTCAGGAATTAGACCTCTGTGTTTCTTAATGTGCCTCTTGCGATTTCGTGTAGTGTCTAGCAGTGAACAAATGTTCCATCATTATGTGTTGGTTCAATCAAAGGAACAAAAACATCATTAATTAAGTTTACCAGCTATCTATGCAGTCACATGCTGGACTAGAAGCAGATTCTTAGGGCAAGTCCATCTCAAAGACCCTAGCAGTGGCATTTGTATTTCTGATCTGGTCATGGCAACATTCAGAGTTTCTAGTACTAAGTCAGACACTTAGTACTTAGTACTAGACTCTGCTAAGTCTAGTACTAAGGACCAACCAAAGAGGCAACTTGTTCCGACTCAGACAGCAAGGGCAATTGTAAACATGTATCTTGTACATTGAGTTTGAATTCATAACTTTGTTTGAAATAATAAGTACTCAGTAATTTTTCTTTTAGTGGAAATATGCTAGTAAAATAGTCTTGATCTCATTTGAAACCACAACTCCTGCAGCTTTCAGAGTAACACTGGCAGAGCAGATTCCAGCTGTGGCAGACCCCGAGTTAGGCAATCTGAGCGCTGGCCAATACCTCATTCTCCCTTTCTGAGCTCACAGAAGGCCGCACTTTGCAATCCCTGTGGTTGGACCACATTAGGGGATTAGTTCTGGGTCAATGTCACCCTCTGGTTTGAAGTGCTTAATTGCCAGTAGGATACCCTCTCCTTGCTTTTTTTTTTTTAATGATCATCAAGGTTGCTGTGTGTTCCAGATGTTGTAGCTTCAGGATACGGAACTGTCTTCAGTCTGGACTGAGTAGAGAGGATAATTGCTCTGAAGATTAGGCTGTGTTTGCAGTGGGCTTTACACCCAAAAGAAATAAGCCACTGATGTGCTAAACCGCTGAGATTCTGAGGTTGTTCCTCAGAATAACCTAGCTTATAGAGGCCCCTCCTTGAGTAACTACAAATATAGGCCATGGCTCTTGGAAAGATCGGGGATGGCAATGCAGTCTGTGTGAATGGTGTCCCCATGCCCATGGCCTTTGACGTGTATAAATCAGTAAATATCACTCAAGTTGAAGAAGTAAAATCTGGGTGAGGGGGTATATATAAATTTTGTCAGATACCATGTATTTCACATTAACAAAGATGGTATAAGCCTACCTAAAGTTTATAGCATCAAAATCAGATTACTGGAGAGCCCACATATACTTTGCTGAGCTGCAAACACAGAGACCAGGACCATAGTGAAGTTGTTGACATAATTCTCCACTTTTTTACAAAATGCATGTGATGCCCATGTGTCCAGGCAAGGAAAAATAACTCAGTGTGTGTCAATCTGAATGAGAACCTTCGGTTGACTGGAAAGTGGAATTTTTATATATTGATTGTATCAGCTGTCCTACTTATCAATTTTGCCCATTTTCGGGGCGATTCTCTTTTGAGTAAAACCGTACCATGTCAGTCATCTTGTATACTCAACTGAAGCCAAGTGAGTCCTTACTGGGCATTTGTTTTGGGTTCCAAATGATCCCAGTGCTCTGAGAGGCCCTGAAGCAATGAATTTGCAATGCACTTAAGCACCTAGATCAGGGTTTTTCCACTTGGCCTTCTTGGCATTTTGGGCCAGGTAATTCTTTGTTGTAGAGGACTGTCCTGTGAACTGTGGGATGCTTAGCAGCATCTCTGGTCTCTACCTACTAGACGCCAGTAGCTCCCTTAATTGTGATGGTCAAAAACATCTCCAGATACTGCCACATGTCTCCTGAGGACGCAAAATCACCCTGGGTGAGAATCACTGGCTTAGTGAGAAGACACGTAGGGACAAGGAATTACTTGCTGCAGTATATACTATATCCTAAACAAGATATACACTGAAGTTATATTCAAATCAAATGGTACCAGTAATTGTAATAAAGTGACAGGAAAGGTAATTGGAGTGCTTCATGGAGGGGAAAGGGAAGGACCTCTGCTCTACAGTAAACAGAAACTTGAGAGCTTCAATTAGTGTTTGTAGAATCCTTATTACTAAAATATTTTTTGGAATCAACTCTTATGTTTACATAAACATACACTGATATCATCATCATCTCTGGAGGTAAACTGGGAATAAAGTATGGTGGTTCCTTATTTCCCTTTTGGTTATATATTTCACTTTCCCTAATTCTCGTGTTCTTCCTAATCTTTCACTCCCTCTTCTCTCTTGACCCTTTACCTTTCCTCTTGTGCATCCTACTTTCTCCTTGCATTCCTTAGGACACGAGGGGAAGGGAGGTGGTGACAAAAGTGAGTGTTTGTTGGTTAGTCATCCGTCATTCACTTTCCTCTTCTCCCTTCCTAATGGCTCCCAGATTTTCCTTTGATTGTTTAGCAGCCATAAGTTTGGGTAGGATTTACTCCAGTGGTCAGCTCTCTGGGTGAGCTTGGACCACTCCTAGCCAGACGAATTTCGTTGCAATAGCTCTAGGTATCGGTTCAGGGATTGGTGTATGACTCATAATAAGCCAGTCTGTGATCGGCTTTCTCCAGGTCAAAGTGATTTACTCAGAAGTAGACTAGTGAATGGAGGAGAACCAAATAAAATGAAGGCCAGAAACTTTGACTGTTGGTTGGGAGAAGACGAGGTCTATCTTCTGGAGAATGTGGTATGAGCTGGCATAATTTCTGTAGTTCTCTCTGCTAACATGCAAGGACCTGTGGATGGCCCTCACAGATGGAAGTAAAAAAGAGCTGAGAGAATGGGTAAGAAATGGGTGCCCTACCTTGTTCCCTCTCCCCCAACTTTATTGATCAGTTGACTGAGAAGAAAAAGCATAGCCCTGGCTTATACATGATTCCAGACAGTATGTTGGTGCCAGCTACATTCTATGCCAAATAGGCGTGTCTATAGACATCGGGGAAGGGAAATACTCTCAGAAGGCAGAACTCTGAACAGCACACCTGTTGTTCGCTTTGTCTAGGTGACTAGATGGCCAAGGGGATACACATGTCTACATGTGTTGTGGTTGACTGTATACTGCATGCTGGATTGTCTGAATAGTTAAGGTTCTGGAAGGAAAAAAAAAAGTGGACCAGGTGACAAGGAATTGCTTTGAAGGGACACATGGATGGACATCTCGAAATAACCATGGTGCATGAGGACATCTGTGCCATGTGAACGACTCAACAGAGAGTGCTCACTGAACAGAAGGCTCTCTGGAAACACATAAACAGTATGCCCCAGTACTAGGACTGGGCCTGCCATTGTCTTGTGGCCACTCTGCAGTGGTGGTGGTGGCCACATCAACCTTAACTGGGAAAGCCCTTGTTATCGACCCTTCATAACTTATATGTATGGACAGCAGCTTCAAGGCTACTGCTATTCACTCCTGATACCAGCAGTGGGAATCTTTCAGCTAGAGAAAACTACGACTGTTTGAGTACCTACGAGATACTGTTTATTTAACTCTCCCATCATTTCTACATGGCCAATGTTTTTACAGTTCTTAGATAAGGAAACAAAAAATTTGAGAGGCAAGTTACTCACAGCCACAAAGCTAATGAGCAGAAGAACCCATATCTCAGTCCAGATCTGTCTGACTCCACAGCCCATGCTCTTTTCATGCATGGTTCCTTGTGATCTCTCAGCTGCATGGGATGAGTGACTCTTGGGAGGGAGTTTGGGTCTACTTGGAGGTTTCTGTATCCCAGCTGGGACTGCCCCTTTGGAGCTGATTTGTTCTGCAAATCTGGAACATTCATTCCAGTATAACTGGACTATACCTACTTCTCTCCACTGGCTCCTATAGCCTTCTCCAAGCCTTACTTCTCCCCACAGCACTCATTTATATTGTTCTGTTATTTCACTGGCTCTCCACACCCTTTTCCCTTCTCTTCCCCACTGGACTACAAGTTTCATGAGAGTAGGATGTTAAAAAAATTAATAAAATTTATATTTTAGAGTAATTTTAGGTTTATAAAAATATTAGACAGCAAGTGCAGGGTTCTCATATTCTCCATCAGCCTCTTCCTCTTTCTCTCTATCCTTCCCTCCCCACCTCTTCTCTAATCCAACTCCTGGCAACCACTGATCTTTTAGAATCTCATACTGTTGGAATCATTATAATAGGTAGCTTTTTTTTTTCAGATTGACTTTTCCTTCCCTTAACAATATGCATCTATGTTTCCTTTATGTCTTTTCATGGCTTGTTAGTTCATTTATTTTTATTGCAAAATTCCATTGCAGGGATATATTATGGTTTGTTGTTCACCTATTGAAGGACATCTGGTTGCTTCCAAGTTTTGACCATTATGAATAATGCTGTTGTAAATATTCATGTACACATTAATCTATGGACCTGTGTTTCAACTCATTTGGATAAATACCAAGTGGTACAATTGTTGGACCTTATGGTAAGAATATGTGTGGTTTTAGAAGAAACACAAACTGTATTCCAAAATGCCTATACTATTTTGTGTTCCCACCAGCAGTGAATGGGAGTTCTCATTGCTCCACATCCTCACCAGCGTTTGTTGTCAGTATTTTGGATTTTGTACATTCTCGTAGATGTGTAGGGGTATCTTTCTGGGGTTTTACTTTGCATTTGTCTGATGATATACGATGTTCAGTATCTTCTTGTGCTTATTTGCCATCTATGTATCTTCTTTGGTGGTGCTTGCTCAGATCTTTTGTCTATTTTGTTTAGTTAGGTTATTTGTTTTCTTATTGTTGAGTTTTAAGAGTTCTTTGTATATTCTGGATCACTATCCTTTAAAGGTATGTGTTTTTGCAAAATTTTCTGCCAATCTGTGGCTTGTTTTTTCATTCTCTTAACAACATCTTTCACAGAACCCAAGTTTTCAGTTACAATGAAGTCCAATTTCATTCAGATTTTTTGGTATGAGAATAGGGTTTTTTTCACCTGTTTTTTTCATTGCTTTACCCTGAGGTCGTAAAACATTTCTTGGCGCATAGTAAGGACCCAATAAATATTTGTTGAAAGACCAAGTGCTGTTACATTGGGGAATGATACTCTTTCTTTTCCTTCCTCCCTTCCTCCCTTTCTTTTTTTCTTTCTCTGTCTTTCTCCTTCTTCCTTCCTTCCTTCCTTCCTTCCTTCCTTTCTTCCTTCCTTCTTTCATTCTTTTTTCCTAAGAGAGTATTCATTTACTGCATCACCCTTGAGAAGCAACTCTGGCCCAAAGCCCGTCTAGTCAACCAAAGGCTCCATGATGCTCACATGAAAGTTATCTACCTGAATATTGTGAACAGCTGTGGTTTACAGTGTGTACTCTTTCCTTAGGATGATAGGATATTGGGTCTCTTTATTTTCCAAACACCTTTGGTTAATGTGGGTTTTTACTCTCTCAGGTTAGAATAAAAATGAAATAATAAGTCTAGAGTTTATGATGACACATAAAACTAAAACATGAATTTGTCTTTATGAAAGAGAAAGCTGGTCTTGCCTGTGGGCCAGAATGAGCATGCTTTTGATTTTCTTAAAGAAGTATTGAATTGCTAATAGACTCAAGAGAAGTTATCCCACCAAGAATACCAAAACAAGAGAATAGCTCGTATTTCTTCATCCCTCCATTCTTCCCTTCCTTCCTTCTTTCTTTCTTTCCTCTCTCTATCTTTCCCTCCTCCCTCCCTTCCTTCCTTCCTCTCTCCCTCCCTCCTTCCTCCACTCCATTCCCTTCCTTTCCCTTCCCTTTCCATTCCATTTTCTTCCTTCCTTCCTTCCTTTTCCTTTTCCCTTTCCTTTTCCTTTTCCTTTTTCTCGGAGAAAAGAAGTTAATAAACTTTGATTATATATTCTGGAGATAAATGGGAAAAAATGACCTATACAAATATGTAGATAGGGGAGATAGGGGAAAGTGTTTGTGACATAGATGGAGAGTAATAGGAATGAGAAAATATTCCTGAATTTGTTATTCTTGACCAAGATGGGAAGGAGGGAAATGCAGTGTAATCTTTTAGAGAGAGAGATAGGTCACAAGAAGCAGCTTGATAAAATTTCATCATTGTTCTCCATCAGAGGATTCTGAAAACTTTGAGTGCATTGCACTGCTCTGGTGCTACAGTTTTAACCGGATTTGGGGGATTTTTTTTAAGGAAAAGGTTCCTCTGCTCTAAGTATGAAAGAGTCTTTGGCTTTTCAGTATCTCCCACCTCATCAATGAACAGATGCATTGGGAGTCCCAGGAATTACTAGAATAAGACACTGGAAAGGAAATATCCTTCCATGAACAGTTTTGATTTTTTTTTTGTTATAAAGAGACAAAGCTGAAGCTTAAAGAAGTCCAGGGCACTAGCCTGGACTAGCACATGCCCTAGAGTGTGGCCTCTCCAGATGTTGGCCTGGGGTGTCTGCCTCCGTAGCTTCTAAGGGAGTACCTGTGTTTATGGCAGCTCTGGAATTATAGGCTGGGGACCCCTGGAGAAAGAACTTCCTGTTCATCTGCAAGGTAGGAAACATCTTCCAGCTCCTGGCACCTTTGGGACTGACCTCCTTCTCCTGCCAGGACCATTCTTCCTAGGTAGCCCCTCGAAAAGCTGTGTCCCAGAGCTCCCATTGGATTGGTCATTGTCTTATCAGATCTGCATTGCGTTCTGAAGCCCCCTTGCCTCATCCTGCTTCCTCCTCCTTCCCTGGCACTGGGGAGAGATCTGTCTGGTTGTCTGAAGTCTAGCTGCCCGGTTCCAGTCCGTTCCCCTCTTATCTTACAGCAACCGCACCTGCAGCAGACCGCTTGCCCTCCTGATGTCTCTGTGTCTGCTTCTCAGAGGACCTCGCTGGCCCAGGGTCTTATTCACTTCTAAATGAAATTCTGAAAAACAAAAAAACAAAAGCAAAAACAAAAACCCCTGTTCATATAAATCAAGTTTATTGTAAAAAGTAGTCTAGGAGTATACAGTATAGAGGTAGACACTGTATAGAGGTATTCACATCTAATGAGTGGTGGGTGACGACTCCTCTCCCATTCTATCCAATTCAATTCTACTTCTCATAGAAGTGGTAGATTTGGTGTACATCTTTCCCCACATTTTTCTAGGCATATACACATATTGACAATACTGTATTATACAAGTAACTCCATAATGCATACATTGTTTTACACCTGGAAAGCTTAATTTTTTTTAGTAGTATGTCTTAGGGACTTTTCCATGCCAGGACAATAAACCTGCCTCCATCTTTTAGACAGCTGCATAATACTCTATTGTAGAAATTCATGAATGTTTCTTTTTCTTTCTGTCCTATTTCCTTGTTTTTCATTCTTCCTTTTTTTTCCTCTAAATGAAAAAAAAAACAGACATTGCTCATAGTAACAAAAATTCCAACTATGTACAATGAGAAATAAATGTCATCCTTCTGCATCTCTGCATGTGAACCCTATTTCCAAGAGATCACACTCCTAGCACTGATTTGTTTTGTTTTGATGGTTTCCATGATAACTTTGAGTGTTCTATTTCTTTTTTTAAGCTTCTATCAAAATAATAGTTACCATAGCTAAAAAAGGAAACTGCAATAAAGACTTGCAAAGAGTAACATCATTTAAATGGGCTCATAGGACAGAGTGAAGGCATGAACATGTGCTTGGTTCAGCATCTTGAACCCAAAGTCTGATCACATGGGAGAAATGTTGGTTATTACTCAAAAGGCAGTCTTAGTTCTAATCCTGTTCCATCACTTCTTGGCTGTGTAGCCTTGGGTCTTATGTGCCTCATTTTCCTTATCTTTAAAATTAGAATATAATAGTTCTATCTTGTAGGGTTTCCATGAATTGGAAAGAAAGGCCTATACTGCATATGTCAGGACTTAGGTTGCACCTGTGGCACATACTGACAAAATGATGACCATGTCATCCTGGACATCTTCTCAGGTATCAGTAAAAGCGGGACTCCCTCCCAAAGTCACATGAGGACTCAATTAATGAAATAGTAATGTAAAAGTATAAAAAAAATAAAAAATACATATAAATTTTTAAAAAGTATAAAAAAGCATACCATAGGCACTCCATAAATGCTAGTTTCTCTCTTTCAGTCCTGTTAGGAATGGATCATTGCCCTAAATCTGAGAATCTTATGTAGTTTCCCATGGGATCGCTGGCAGTTCATAAGCTTCTCAATTGCTTAAGGGATGTCTGTGGGGTCTACAATTCCTTCATGAGCCTAAAAACTTAAGTCTTTGATAAAGAAGGAAAAACATTTCTGATTCTAACACTGCCAGAGAAATGTAGGAGAATGCAAATTTTGTCCGTTTCAAACTAATGTCTGCTTATTCATAATATGTCAAGGCTCTGCACCTTTTTATTGATTATTGGAAGGAGAAACGTCATTTTATTTAATTTTCATGGACATTGTTATTTTCTTGGTGATTTGCTGTTTCCAGTACTAAAATTATATACAATATAATTTTATTATATATTATATAATTATTATATATTATATCATATATAATATATATTAATATAAAATTATATATAATATTATATATTATAATACATTATAGTTGACTTTCTTCAGGTCACACATATTTCTGATTTTGATTAATTTGAAAAAACATTCTAAATATGTAGAATCATGAAGATTTAGTATAATGTTTGCTTAGTTACCGATCGCCCTCACATTTTCATTGGGATTAATACTAAACTTAAAAAATTTTCAATTATTTGTGTGTAATAAAAGATTATCTGTTGCAGCTTCTAACATTTATGATGCTGTGCAAGAGGACATTCTAAATTTCTAGTTGGTTTTCCAAAGTAAATGGGTTGACTGATCCTGGGTGCAGTGCCCATTCCATGGAAGAATTACAGCTAAAGGGAAATATCAGCAGCAATATCATAGAACATTAACAAGTCTGTGTGTTTAGAAAAGTGGTCATAGTATGGAGAGAAGAATCTTGAAAACAAAGGCATATCTGATGTTGGTACTATTTGTATTACTTTCTGTCTTTCATTTCTCTAACTGGCTAAATTTGAATGAGAGTTGGCATGCCAAGTATCTTAGTATTAGCATCTTAGTATCTTAGTATTCTGGTTTCCCAGAAGTCAATCCTAAGTCAAGGATGCCAGTATAGTCAATTTATTAAGAACATGGTCCCAGGAGAAACTGGAAAGGAAGTAGGTGAAGCAGGACAGGGAGTGGGAGGGAGCCAAGCCAGGGAACACTTTTGGCCTGGTTCTTAGTGTGCTTCTACAGTGGAACTCCCGAAACTGTACTCCAGAAAGAGTCCTGTCCTGAGTGTAAAGAGTTTTCATATTTCCTTTTCAGTCAGTCCCTGGATCTGTGAATGCCCAGACACTTCCAGCGACAGAGACAGAAAATCTGACGGTTTAAAGACAGTTCCCTTCAGAATGTCATGGGTGTGAGCAGTTGGCATCAAAGCACACAGCACCTAGGGAAGGGTGCACAGAATTGGTACCAGGAACCAGGGAATCTGGACCAGGGATAGTGTCTACAAGGAGCAAAATTCTTTAAATTAGAACTTGAATTTCAAGTCAATATAGGCCAATCAATGATATTGGGGAAGAAAACTAGGGATGTTTCTGGTAATACATACAGAGCAGGAAAAAAACAGCTTGGAGATTAATGCAGATTCCTTGTGAAAATTTTATCTATTAACATTTTGAAGTTCAGAATTCAATAGCATCTGAGAAAATGACAATATATAAGAATTCTTGGAACCAGTGTGGCCTGGATTTCCTTTTTCCAAAATGATTTATCACTTAGTGGGCCTGCCACTTCTGTTTATTGAGGTAGTTTTAAATTTACACCAGGAATATTCACAGAAAATCTAACTATGTATCATGTATTCTGCTGGGGACTCTGAGAAATGTAACTACCATCCCATTTCAGCATTCAGTTTGACTTCTAAGATGGTCAAGTCTGGGGAAACAAAATAATAGGCTCTACTATGGGCCAAAAGGGAGTAGAGGGGGAATAGCAAAGAAGGAGAAGGACATTCACAGCTACTTGATGCCTTCAGTTAAAACTCTGAGTTATGACTACATGAGTGATGTCTCCAGTAAGCACAAGTCCTATCAATCTGTTCACGTGTATCAACTGTCACCCATTTGGGACACTGCTTCTCAAACTGATGCATGGAGAGCTTGCAAAACACCGATTTTTCCAGATCTCACACTCAGAGGTTTTGATTTAGGGAATCTCAGAAGGGTCTGAGAATTTGCATTGCTGACAAGTTCCCAGGCGTTGCAGACACTCTTGGTCTTTGGACCATATTTAGAGTATATCCTTGATGTAGAAGCTCTTGCTAATGTTTGCAGACTATCGGATTGGTTTTCAGTGGAAACAACAGTGGGCAGTAGCACAGCAGAGTCATGTTTCTGAAGTTGGCAAATTGATATATTAGTTTTGTTTTTCCTTCTTTATCCTAAGGTCACTATTTTGAGGTGACTATTTTAATAAGGCAAGGATGTGACTTCATTGCATCTTTCTGCTTATTACAGAGATGTCAGCCCATGCATATTTAATTGAATACTGAGGGGTCTTGGGAGCAAGAATCGTATTACAACTACCTTACTGATCACTCTTGGTCAAACAACAATGCATCTGTTTTGTTTCTTTGCTTTCAATAACATAGGCTTCTCTTACTCACATGAAGTAGAAAACCTAGTATTTTTAAATCAGTTTTAGGGTGCCATTAGATCTATCTGGAGCAGTCCAAATATATTCTTTATTTGGTTAGATCTTAGGCTAAACTATTAACTGGCTAGACATTCTATACTCGAGTAGGAGCCTCTGAGTTTCTTAATTTCACTGCCCATTTCATTCCCATTGCTGATCAACACTTTCAAGAGAGAAGACTTCCTGTAGGAGTCAAGGAACATCTAAGCTCCAGGGTCATAACAAGAAAATGGATTTCACAGGAAAATAGATTTTCTAGAACAGGAATAGTAAGACTGCAAATAGAACCAAACCAGGGAAAAGGAAAGACTGTGGTGTTTCTTACACTGGATGGATTGTGGACCCCTTGTGCTTCTGGGATTCAGTAAAATGCAATTTAAAAACAATCACATTTCCTTTAAAATTATATCACTTAGGTAATGATTTTGTGCTAGTAGATTTGTACATATAAGCAGTGCAGGGATGTGACAGAGTGGAAATAGTTGCAAAATGATTAGCAAGCAAAATTAGAATATGTTTACTGTCTATTAATTTATTTTAGGTTACAGATGACATAAAAATAAAATTAAAGGATCACCCTTCTGGAAAACTTCCAGACATCTGATAAATCTATAGACCTACATAATCCCATTTGAGAGTCATACTCTGGTGGATCTTTTGGATTATGTTCCCTCTTTGGGAGCTGATTCTCCCATCTCCCTTTGGACTGATTTTCCATTTCCCCACCATGGGGTTGTTATAATAAGACTGGTCTTTCTCTCTTCTAAAGGAGGCATATCTCTGTCTTGACTCGCTCTTCCCCACTTTAGAAAACCATTTGGGGATGCACTCAGAGGAAACAGATAGGACAGCTCTGTTCTAAGTGTTAGGGAGAAACAAGTTTATCTTTTCAAGGCTTTTACTGATTAAGGCTGATTGAAGACTACAATGAGACTACAAGCAAAGGGCAATGTCTAAGCAGATTGCTCTACTTTTATTTTTTTAAACCACTTTATTGAGGTGTAATTGACATGTGAAAGAGTGTATATATTTGATGTAACAACCTGATGAATTTAGGGACAAGGATAAATAGCATATAAAAGCCATAAATCATCACATAGACATACCCCAAATTTCTCAAAGTCTCCTTCTACCCCCACTATTATTATTGTTGTTGTTAATGTTTTGGTATGTATGTTGTGTGTATGTTGCATGTGTGTGTGTGTGTATGTGTGTGTGTGTGTGTGTGTGTGTGTTATAAAAACACAAAACATAAGATCTGCCCTCTTGGAAAAATTTAAGTATCAATATAGTATTGTTAGGTAGATTCTATGATGTATGTAGCTCTTCAGAACTTATTTTTCTTGTATAAAATTTTGTACTCTTTGACCATTACCTCCCTATCTTCCCTCCCCCCAGCTCTTAGTAACCATCTCTCTGCTTCTGTGAATTTGAATATTTTAGATTTCATATAATTGAGACCATAGAGTATTTGTCTTTCTGTGTCTGGCTATTGCCCTTAGCACAATGTCCTCTAGGTCCACTCATGTTGTAAATAGCAGGATTTCTTTCTTTGTTAAGGCTGAATTATATTCCATTATATATATGTGTGTGTGAATATACATACATACATACATATATAACATATATATGTATATGAATATATATTCATCTGCTGATGGACACTGAGTTTGTTTCCATATCTTGGCTTTGGTGTCCAAATACTTCAAGTTCGGGCAAAAAGAGTCTTCAAATCTTACCCAGGAGCCAACTCTCATCACAAAGGTAGAGTAGAGTGGGATTTGGGCCAAGAATTAATTTTATATTATAAAAGGTGTGTGTATGTGTGGGTGGGTCGGTATGTTAGCTAAAGATACTATTTAGACATCTAGGGTGATGGAATGAGCCAAAGGATCTTGGTGAAAACCATCATGGCAAATAAGATACACAGATCTCTTTATGAGTATGGTTTCCTGCCATGGAGTCATGGTGCTACTCTGCGTTGTGAAAATAGATTCTCCTCTTACAGAAGTATCATGGCAGCGTTGTCCACTTCACTACCATGTAAAATTCAAACTTCTGGCATTAGCTTGATTTGCTGACAGGTCAGCTAGTTTCCCGAGTTTTTCATTTTATAGGAGCTGAACTTTTATTCCATATGGGTTGAATGTGGAGTTGATGAATATTCTGGAGAAGTGCTCTAAGACAAGGAAATTTGGTCAAGATTATCATCTAAGATAAGAGAGCCATTGAAATCATGTGCTTCGTTTCAACTTGACACTACAATTACAGAAATATAAAATTGCAATATCATAGCATCAGTCCCAACCTCAAAGAATATTCTGTGGAAGCTTGAATATTATTTAGGATGCCAACTCACCTCTACAACATATCATCTAAAAGTTTGAAATCATTGGAGATTTCCTGATGTAGTTATTGCAATTTTATTTTTTGGAATCTTCTTGCTTCTTACCTGGATTATTTACAATTGTTTTTTAGAGTAACATTCCACTCAGGTATTAAGTACTACTTAAATTCTAGAGTCTTCTATCATGGAATCATGACTTGAATATTTTCGGTCCCATTTTCTTAATGTTGATGATCCCAATGACCCTTCCCTGATTTTCAAAAGGTGATAAGGTCACTTTCTGCCTACCTCTTCATGAGAAATACTCTAGATGCAGGCCAGAACTAGGTTTCTAGCATTTGTTCCTGAGGTAGTTTCTGTTGTCAAGAGATGGCTTTTCGCTTTTGGTTTTTCAGTAAATCTTATTTTATTATTTATTTATTTATTTTTTAAAGATTTATTTATTTCTTTGACAGAGAGAGAGAAATCACAAGCATATAGAGAGGCAGGCAGAGAGAGAGGAGGAAGCAGGCTCCCTGCTGAGCAGACAGCCCAATGCGGGGCTTGATCCTAGGACCTGAGATCATGACCTGAGCCGAAGGCAGAGGCTTTAACCCACTGAGCCACCCAGGCGCCCCTCAGTAAATCTTATTTTAGAGTTGCTACAATTTCTTTGGAGATTTGTTTTTTTCAGTTATCCATATTGAAGCTCTGAGGAGTCTAGGTAGGCAATGAAAGTCATTCTTTGGGTGTGGTAATAAATGAATATTAATTCCAAACTAAATAATAGCTTCTATATCTTTCAAAGAGGAGGGAAGCTTACCAGATTTTCTTCAGGAATTTTACAATGGAGGATTCCAGACACGCAAGTAATGATTATATTGTCACCAAAGTTTTTGCAAGACTACATGCAGATGTAGACACCAGGAAACATATGTCTATTTTAATTTGTGAATTATACATAAGAGGTAGAATTATATGCTACCTAAATCCAGGTAAAAGCTGGTTTTAAATTGCACCTGTGTTCAGAATTGGCAGCTTTAATGGGTGCACCATAAGCTGTTGGGAATGGGGTGAGTGCTTTCAAAATATTTATGGGTGAAAAATGCAGAATGTTACCCTAAGCTTTGCAAAAAGTTATAGATCCGGTTGGAACCTTTACACTAAAATATTAATTCGAGAAGGGAATTTGCCTCCTTTAGCCAATTTGGCAGTGTGAGTGTCACCGTGCCTTTTCCAGAATTGTGTAACTTATTACAAATTTAGGAATCAAATGATTTTTAAATTAATGTGCTAGTGTAATTTTTTCCAGAAACTGGGCAAAATTAAAGTAGAACCCCCAGCCCTGGTGGTCCTCAGGCTCACCTGACTTGCCTGCCTGTGGCAATCTGTGGCAATGGCCCACGTCTGCTATCATCTCGGAAGCAGTCAAAGAGCAAAATTGCTCTTTCAGGAGACAAGTCTGAATCACATTCCTCCAACATTCTCCTCAAAAAAACGTGCTCTGGGTTCATTTTTTTTAAAGATTTTATTTATTTGATAGAGATCACAAGCAGGCAGAGAGGCAGGCAGAGAGGGGGAGGGGAAGCAGGCTCCCTGCTGAGCAGAGAGCCTGATGTGGGGCTCTATCCCAGGACCCTGAGATCATGACCTGAGCTGAAGGCAGAGGCTTAACCCACTGAGCCACCCAGGTGCCCTGCTCTGGGTTCATTTTGAGAAATAGAAAGAGAAATCAGGCTCAGCCTCCCAGACTCCCGATTTGGGTTCTAAAATGCCAAAATGGATGAGGATAAAGGGGCTCCTGACACTTCTCTCAGTCACAGGCACTGGCCTGTCACACATCTGTTGAAGTCACAATCAACCCAGGGACTTCATATCTTTGAGGTAATAGAGAATTTCTCTTTCAGGTAGACTTAAAGAAATGAATTAAGGCTTGTCACGGTGATTTTAAACAGACTCGACCCCGATTTAAACCTTCTCCCTGGAAGATAGGTGGATATCCCAAATCATAAGTTCAGGAAGAAGTATTCATTGGTTATAAGAGCCGGTGAGATAGAAAAAAATAATAAAAGAGCTCCAAGGGACATCTACCAACTGGCTTGCTCTTTGAAACTCTCTCCCTCTGCGTGATCTGGAGACTTAGTCAAAGCTGGGGCGCCTGGTGCCATCCTTGCCTTTCCTGTCTCTCTGTCCTCCAGAGCTGCACACTTGCCCAGTGCTCCAGAAAAGACTCCCGCGCACTTGCTGCTGTTTGGATGTCTGTTCTAATTAAAATTGTATGTTGTTCTGAGTTTCCCCCAGTGGGCAGGAGGGCTCTACTTCTGCATTGGCACCATGACAACGTCAAACCCTGGGGAGGGAACGGCTTGTACTTGAAATACAACATGCCTCACGCAACCCTTCCTCTGAGTTTTATTGACCACCTGGTTGGGTCAGGCCAGGTAATAGAATTGGGAACCCAGCAGCAGAGAGGAGCTGTGCAGCTGGGGGAGTGATATCTCACAATATCTGGAGGAATGATGTAATCCATGACTTTAAGAAAAAGAAAATACATAAATTAGTCAATGGGAATGCACAGCAGAATGAAAATTAGGTATGTTTTATAATGAAGAGGTCCTCCAAATACATGAACATCAATGATGATAAAAACAGATTCTCCTCATGAAGAAAAGTCCTAATAGGTCTAAAAAGGTAGGGGAGCTTTCTCCTTCACTCCTAGCAAACAAATATTGAGGGAGAAGATTTGGCCAGACAGGCAAAGCAAAAAAGAGAGTTCAAACAGTAGTTAATTTTTACAAGGACACATGTGAAGGACGAGGTCAGTTGGAAAGTGACAATGAAACGTTAAAAAAAAAAAATCTGGGAGATTCTTCCCAAGTTAAGTCACCTCTGAAGCTTGGAGTTCCTTGGGACAGTGAGTGGCCCTCGGCCATCCCACCAATCTGGAGGCCTCTGCTCTCTGGGCACCACCAAGCAGCTCTCTTGGGGCAATGTCCTGATAGTTCTTGTAAACCAGCAGACGCTCTTCACTTGAGCTTCGTGCCCATAGCTCACGGGCCCCACGCTCCAAGCTGACCCTGTGCTCTGAGAACTTATGCTCTGTGTAGCCTGTCTGGGACTCCATGGCCTCTCTCCTGCCAATCATCTGCCTTGGTCTGTGGTTGCATCACGAGCCTCTGTGCCATTTTGGAGTCAACACAAGACCGGGGTCTTTCTCGTGGCTGTTCTGCTGATCATGCTTTTTTTTTTTTTTTTAAGATTTTATTTATTTATTTGGCAGAGAGAGATCACAAGTAGGCAGAGAGGCAGGCAGAGAGAGAGGGGGGAAGCAGGCTCCCTGCTGAGCAGCAAGCCCAGTGTGTGGCTTGATCCCAGGATCCTGGGATCACGACCTGAGCCGAAGGCAGAGGCTTTAATCCACTGAGCCACCCAGGTGCCCCACTGATCATGCTTTTTGTTGCTACATCCCTGGCAGGGAGATGGTTTCATGGATTTCTCCTTCACTTAGTAAGGAACTAAAAGCAGCATAAGATACATGTGGAGGACAATGGTGATTTCTGGAGGGCTTCCATGGCCTGGCATGTTTCACAAGGCACTGGGGTGCATTTCCATGCCTGCCACCCCTGGAGAGGGCAGGAAGGTGGGGAGCTTCCCATCACATTCCCCCGCTCTGCTGGATCCTAGTGGTCTGATTCTCACAGGCACATCCTGTAGGATGGGGAACAGATGACCAGGACCTTCACTTATTCCTCACCATTTGCATGTGGCCCTGTGGCATTTGTTGATCGTGATGGTGCCTTTGGTGTTAAGCCGCAGAAACAGTACGTACATCAAGCATTTGGGTGCAGGTAGTTTATTTCAGAGGTCCTCAGCAAACACGGGTGCTTAATCCCACTGGGGAACTCTGGGAAGCCCGTGAAGATGCTGCAGTTCAGAGTGACCCATCTGAGGGTGAGAGTTAAGGTGTTTCTACACTCCCTCCTCTTAGTCATTGGTGGAGGGCTGCTGGCTTGGGCGAGCGGGTGCTTCCAGCCTACCTCCAGTGTGGGCGACGTGGGCTCTGGAAGCCAGAGGAAGCTTGGGCAGTCACAGGCAGAGGCTGACAGTTAGACGTCAGGCTGGCCTGCATGCATGGGACAGAGAGGAGCAGCCTCTGGAGTCCTCCATTCTCTCCTTCCCTCTCCGGCTCTACCCACCAAAGTCTCCAGGGATCCCTGCTTCCATAACCAGCAGCTCTGGACTTGGCCCAGGCACCCTAAACCGGGTGGCCCGGGAAGGTGAGGCCCCAAAGAACAGGACTGCCGCCGTCCTCCCTAGGACACAGCCCTGGGAGGCATTTGCCATGTTGGCCACTTACGAACCCCAGGCCGATTCAGCTTAGTGGAGGTTGTTATTATAGGCCAAGTGATGATTTTACCAGGCTACACAGGGGGTATCTTGCGACTAAACCCATATACCAACACCCCAAATCTGCCTCTGCTCTTTCCTCATCACAGCTCCTGAGATTTTTGGCATTTCCTTGCTATTCCTGGGAGTCTCTGTGACCAGTCCTCACAGATGACCCTGGGCTTGTCTGCTCATTGGGTTACATTTCTGGCATGGGGCTCTGAGCTTTGTTCAGCAGAGTCTCAACATGTGGAGCTTACACACATTGGTGGAGAAGGAAGGCAGGGAGATGAGTCTGGACCTGCAAGAGGGTCAGAGTGAGGTGCATGGTTCCAGTCCCCAGTGCCCAGAAGATGTCCTTTGGTCTTGAACAAGGGGGAAGGGCTATCACACAAAGCCTTTGGAAGGGCTATCACACAAAGATGGTACCTGAAATCTTAGCCCCTGAGGTGACGGCCTCCAGGAAATCAGGAAAACCATGCCCCCTTTCCATTTCAGCCTCTGAAGCCTCAAGACAAAGAATGTTGTACTTAATCGATCAATCAGCCAAGTAACAATTGTTAATTAGGCAACCGCTGTTGGCCAACCAAAGTGGCCGAGGCTGAAGGAAACTCCCAGATGTCAGAAAGGGATCTTGCCTTTGGCAAGTTTAAACCTAGATGAGGAGACCAAACTTATAATGGGGGGTCTAAGGTAGCATGACTTAATTTTTTAGAACAAACATGACAGAATTTTTACATGGCTAATTCCCCCTCATGCATTCCTCTATTAAAATATTATTGTTTCTAATTATATAATGCTCATTATCTCACTGCAACATGCTTGTGGTAACTCTGTTGGACAGCAGAACTGTGAAAATGAGATGATTTTTCTCAGCCACCCATAACCTGAGGTTACTCTTCTTCATCCCGCAATTGTGATGTAACATTTTTATTGACTATGCCCAGGGCTTGGAGATGCTGTTAGAGAAAACACTGACGGGGCTGGACCAGCACCAGGGCAGGGAGGCGAATCTGTTTCACCATGGCTGGATGCCACAATTGGAGCTACTATAGAACAGGGGATTTGACTTCTAAAAGCCTAATTTATGGTGATCCTTTCTGTCCAGGGAGGAGGGCTGATTTCTAGAGACACAAAGTACTGAGCTCCTACCATGAGCCCAGTGATTTATACATATTTTAACCTCACATGCTCCAGTTAGGTAAATCGTGTTTTCCCCCACTTGCCAGATGAGGAAACTGGCTCAGGGAGCTTGGAAAAGTCACACATCAACAAGCTCCTAGAGGTCAAGGTGGGTGTGAATGGTCTGTGGGACCTCATAGTTAGCGTAACGTACAGCCTGGGGAGAAGTCTTTCTCAGCAGCGGCTGGGATGAATGGAGGACTAGTCTCTTCATTTCAGTGGAGAGGCGAGTGTGGCCAGAAGCCCTGGCAGGGTTTTGTTTCCAGGATAACTGCAGTGGATGCCTGCCTGGGGCTGAGCGGGGACCCTCTTGGCAGCAGCCACATGTTTGCTCTCCCATTGTCCAGACACAGAGGAGGCTGCAGTGACGTTATCTTTGAGACTAACAACCAAATCTGTGCTATCAACGTCGACTCAAACACCCAACTCTAATTCTTGGGGTGAGAGGTACAGAGCAAGGGAAAGGAGGAGAGATGTCCTAATAAAAGAAGCAGCACGGTGCGAATTCCATTTCTTAGAAAGAATCTTAAGAAGTTCTTTCTTTTGTCTGCATTGTCATCAACTCTCTGCCCGCTGTGCTTGCTTTCTTTCTGCTACCCCTTCCCTCAATATGCATCGAAACTTCTTTCTCCTCTTTTGTTCAGTTTAGCAGGAAAGATCTTTGGAGCGGAAGGAATGGGCGCCTTTAGCAAGCTCAGATATCAAATAATTTTTTCACCTCCCTGTAATTGAAATCACAGGATCAGGATTTGCTTCCCTTATGGCCAGCTCCTCTCTTGTTCTCTGGGATCACAGATGGAGTGGGGCGAGGGTGCTGTTGACTCCCCACGGCTTGTCATCTGACAGACGGACACCCCAGCCAGGAAGGGGTCTGACTCTTAGATGAATTCTTTTATCCTCAAAGGGGCTTCCTGCAAAGGAAACCATTAGTGTTTTGCTATTGGGTTTCTACTCCCCATGGTGTCTAAGAAACCATTCATTTAATTTTGTGACATTTTGAGTGGATTTGGAGAGCTAAGCCCATTTGAAAAGGCCTGTTCTTGTCTGGGAGGACAGAGGGAATGCAAATAGAATCCAAATGGTCAAACCCCCAGCAGGCTGAGTGTGGGCCTGCCTGGCCCTGGGGGCATTTCTGCGTCTCTCTTCAGCCTTTGAGACACATGTCATGGGTTATGTCCCTCATAGTCGGTGATGTGGCACCCATCCTTTCCCTCGTCGTGGCTTGGAACTGACCCCAGGACATGAGAAGAGTGGCTTGAAATTCCACAGGCAAGGCAGCTTAAGAAATCTCATGCATTAAGGAAAATGACACTGTACATGTTTCTTCCTAGTCCGGATCTGGCGGATGATGGTGAGGGGGGTATCAAGGTCAAGGGCACTCGAAGACTGGCTCTGTCCTGGATGGCTGCATTGCCTGGGTACAGTCACGGTAATGTTGCTAAAAAAATGTCGGCGATACCTGTCTGTGGGCTATTCTGAGGCCGAAGATGAGATAACTTATGTACAATATTTAGCATGGTACTGGTACCTGGTAAAATCATAGTAAATGTTGCCTCTCACTGATATTGTGCTTGATATTGCTTTTACCTTTATGCTAAATATATATATATGTGTATATATATATATACATATCCCTTCTTTTATGAGACCAGCACTGTCCAATAAAAGTATAATGCAAACCACATATGTAATTTCACATTCTTTAGTAACCACATTAAGAAAATAAAAAGAAACAGGTAAAATTGATTTTAATCATATATTTAAACTCCTAAATAAAAAATTATCATTTCAACATGTGATCAATATAAATGTTTTCTTAAGAAGTTTGCTTTTTAAAATATTTTATTTATTTATTGGAGAGAGAGAGTTCACAAGCAGGGTGAGGGGCAGAGGGACAAGCAGACTCCCTGCTGATCAGGGAGCCTGGCTTGATCCCAGGACCCTGAGATCATGATCTGAGCTGAAGGCAGATACTTAACTAATTGAGCCACCCAGGTCCCCCTCAATATAAACATTTTTAATGAGACATTTTATATTCTTAAAAAAAAATCCTTGGTCTTTGGAATCTCTGTACTTAAATGTACAGATCATCTGAATTCATATGAAGCATATTTCAAGCATATTTTAAGTCCTCGGTGGCCACACAGAGCTCATGGTTGCCCTATTGGATGGTGCTGGCCCAGGTTCTATAATTTATAGGGACTATGTACTCCTTGGCATTTGGGGGAAAAAAAAAGCAACTCAAGGCAATCCTTTGATGATTTCATTTTTTATTTTAATCTAGGGTTTTTTTTTAGTCAATGTCGATAACTTGTGTTTTTCTAGATATTAGTCTATTCTGTTAAGATCTTTAAGTGTAAAAATGTTTAACACATGATTCTCTTTTGAACTAAAAACTTCCATGCTTCTGGTTATATCCTATTTTCCATTCCTAATTTCATGAGACAAAGAGATGTCATACCTGTTTACTTTAGCAAGGAATACAGTTACTTTTTAAGCAATCTTAATGAATTTCCATTTTAACACAGCCTGGGCAGTGTCTTTGCATTTAGAGCCAAGAGGTCATGAATGGCCCTGGTTAGAGCCGATCTGGAAGCAGAGCTAAAATAGAAGCCATATGACTGTGGGCTGAGGGAAAGAAAGGAGCCAAGAATGTAGAAATGTAGACTATTCAAAAAGAGGTCCAAATAAGAAATGTATGGGCAGTGGGGCTGAAGGAGAGGTGGGGCTCAAGATTAAGAAACGACCAGCTACTAAGCAGTTGGGCCAGCAAACATCCTTGAACTGTCTACCCAAACCCATGATCTCAGAGAGCAACCTCTCTTCCCCCAGGACCCAGGAGCTATTCCCTGATAGAAGTACAACTTGTGTTTCTTTTCCAGTTCTTTTACTATTTGTCATGGTGAACTCATTTTAAATTCATTATACATCATCCCTCTTATTCACTAGACCCTAAGCTTCTTGAAGAGGAAGGTCATGTCTACTTGTTTGCCAACAAATTTCTTGTACCTGCCATAGTGGATGGTAACTACTAGGCTCCCAGGAAATATTTCTTTAGCAAAAAAATGAAATACTGCCTTTCAGCTTTGATTTTGTGTTAGTGAGGAGAGAGTGATAGGATGTGGGGAAATTACCATCAGCTATTAGGAAGTTGAAGCTATGAGAGAGAGAGAGAGTAATAACAATATCCTCCACAAAATGGGATTAAATGAGACCAAGAACAAATACAAAAGGATAATTATTGAGAAGGAAGAAGAAAAGAGACACCCTCTTTTAAAGATGGAAAGATTGCCATATGGGTTTGTAGGTGAGATCCAGAAATCTGGAGCCACTAGCTCCTGATAATCCTGTCTTGATGACATGAGATGGGAACTGATGTTCTCAGAGGTGCCCAAGGGAAGTCATGAAGGCCAGTTGCTGAAGAGAAGAGGGGAATAGAAACGAAGTGGGAAAGGACAAGTGAGGGACCAACAATGGACATTGGGATTCAATGGAAGATGGAGCAAATGGGCTGGGTTGTCTCCAGCCCACCAGCAGCTCAGCTGGAAGAGAAGGGAAGGTTTCAGTGGAAGGCAACCATCCTGAGGAGCTGGTAAGAGGGTTTAGGGGCCTAGTCCTGGGGTGTGGACTGGACAAGTAAGAAAGTGCAACCAAGAGATTGTAAATATGGGAAGAATCAAGGAATAGTAAGATGTGGGTCATAGAAGTGGAGATTGGAGTTTAAATTTTAACAAGGGGAGTTCTCAGTGATGGCTAGGTACCTGGAGTGACCAGAGAGTAGGCAGCTGAAGCCAATGGATGTGAGATAGGGTTTTGGACAGTTATTTTCTTGACCATTGGTACACAGCCCTCATGCCTTTAGGCCATGTGTTGGAGAGAAAGATTCAGGTTTCATGTCTCGATGACCAGGGCAGTAGGGAAACGTAGTTGATAGATGACAGAAGCAAGTAAGGGTGTAGCTGGTGGGGAGGGTTAGCCTCAGACCTGGAGGCCTTAATATGAGGATGAAGAACAAGCAGATGGCAGCGGCTTTGACAAACTACGGAAATGCAGATCCTGGCTCTTAGGCCAATGTCTGGAAAGTCATTAAGACTTTTTTCAGTGCCCTCTGAGTCACTGTGGTGGTACTCAGGTGGTGAGCATCTATGGTCCTGACATCCAGACTTTCTCAGACACGAGAAACCATCCTTCCATCTCTCTCACACCTCAGCCAGTCAGGCAGCTATACTGAGATTTATTAGCCCAGAGAGTCTCTAAAGTTTGATTAAGGACCAGAGATGCTCCAAGCCCAGAAAACTAAGAAGTTGAATGGAAACATGGAAAAAAATAGTCAGAACTGACTCCTTGAAGTTACTGCCAACAAGCAATGTGCTAAGGACTTCATAGTCAAAACGCCCACATCAGTTCTCCATCTGAGGAATGTTTGTGTAAATAAAACAGTTTGTTCTCATCAGCTTCAGGGGGATCATCCCTCATTATAGATTTTGAGTTAATAACACCAGGACATTCAGGATTATAAAGTGTACCCATGCTACTTAGAAAACATTCAAAGTCAGCATTTTCCCACATCCCTTCTTCTCTCCAAGAACATTTGTGAGCCAGATCTTGTCCTTCTCTCCACTTGCTGTCTGTCAACTTCCCATCAGTGACCCCAGACCACAAACCTTGTACGTGAGGCCTGGGAATGAAGGTCTGCAGTGAAACTGATGTCTGTCCTTCAATTACCTGCTCACTGTTGGGAAAGTAAAAGAACTTTGCAAGCTTAGCAAACTTTCAAACTTACCCAAGCGTGATAAAAATCTTAAGAGAAAAACTATTTGGGATGTAGGCTAACATATCTTCAGATTAATCAGATATTCACCAGAGGTGTAGACAGCTGTCAACAAGTGACTGAGAGGTATGAAAGATCCATAGGAGCTTTGGAGAAGAGTAAGGTACTTGACAGACACAATCTGCTCTCTCCGAAGGTACTGGTTTTAGGACTGCTGACCCATTTCTCCAGGGAGTGTGTGATTCTGCTGACTATTTAATGCACACAAGAGAAAGGAGGGATCCACTGGAATCTGGCACGGGTTCTAGTCCTGCCATTACTTGGCAAGTCCCTTGGTATTCTGACCCAAGTTTCCTCATCTGGAAAATGGAGCTGGTGGTCAAGATTAATGCAAAAAGTGTTCCAGTTTGAAAACCTAGGAAGTGTCTCAGAATATCATGTGCCTCTTGTTCTCATCTCTTTGGCTTTCAAATTCTTTGATCTCATGGCCCTAGCTTTGACAACTGTCTTTGGTGACTCATTTGAATCCCTATCTTGGTTTTTGGCTCTTGTCTCAATACACAGCTCTTACCTAGATTCATTCTTCCAACACAAGGATTCTTACCAGACTCCAGAAATTGGATACCTCTTCATGTTCCAAAGGGAACTTAGACATCCACCATCAGAACAACCCTGAGTCTCTGGAGGGGTACCTAGCTGGAACCTGAACATCCCATCTACCATACTCAGTCCTCACTTTGTCACTAGTACACCCCTGGGACAGATCCTTCCCTGAGGCTGTTGAGGAAAGTGTGCACAATTTTATTAGGAAGGCAGAGTGTTTGATCTGTGAAGCCGGACCCCACCAATGGCTTAGAAACACTACTTCGTTGTGACAACATGGTCTGATTACTGACGCCTGAAGTTCAGTGACAGATGGTGTGGGCCATGTCCTTTAGATGGCTCAACTTTGACATTATCAATGACCTGGAATCCCACACTGCTGATCAGGTAATTCATAACATGAGTCAAAGTACCAAAGATAAATTCAGAATCCCAAGAAACCCCTGGGACCGGGAAAGTTTCGTCCCCAACCCCAGCGACTCTGTAATAGTTGATGGCAGGGATTGAGTGAGAGCAGCAAATGGATGTCCTCACAACAGCTCTCAGCTAAGATCCATACAGGGGCAGCTTTACTCAACCTATGTCAGATAGGGCACCTTCTGGTTCTGTTCTTCACATTGTTATAAGAAAGTAGAGATTTTCATCTATTTGTATACTTATTTGTCCCAAGGCCTGGGACACAGTGAATACTCAATAAATATTTGTTGAATGAATGTCTGATTATTCAGTAATAGGTCGCGATGAGTCCTGGACTCTCAAAGCATTTATGCATCTATTTTTGTCTTAGGATACCATTATGATGCACTCTCTTGAGGATCTATCCCTCCCATAACAGAGAAAATATTAATCTATCCTTGAACACTGGTGATGTATCTGCATCTGTTTTGACTTCTCTATTCATTATAGAGATTGACTACACAGACAAGCCAGACTCTTGATCTAAAACCATAATTACTCCATAATTTTTCTTCTTTCTCTCTCCTTTCCTCCTACTTTCCTTCTCTCTCTTCCTTCCTTTCTTCCTTCTTCCCTCCCTCCCTCTTCCCCTTCTTTCTTTCTTTCTCTCTTTTTCTGCTTCCTTCCTTCCTTTCTTCCCTCCCTCCCTCCTCCTTCCTTCCTTCCTTCCTTCCTTTCTTTCTTCCCTCCCTCCTCCTTCCTTCCTTCCTTCCTTCCTTCCTTCCTTCCTTCTTTCCTTCCTTTCTTCCTTCCCTCCCTCCTCCTTCCTTCCTTCCTTCCTTCCTTCCTTCCTTCCTTCCTTCCTTCC
>ML105259.1:38466-63291 GCA_003697995.1 Taxidea taxus jeffersonii | reverse complement strand
TCCTTCCTTCCTTCCTTCCTTCCTTCCTTCCTTCCTTCCTTCCTTCCTTCCTTCCTTTTTCTCTCTCTATTAGAAAACATTGGGCTCACTGGTCCACCCCTGGACTCACTGGTCCACTTCCCAATGTCATGTGGAGTCCATCAACAGGTCCCTTAATATATCTCCAAATAGCACCAGGCCAGGCCTCAACACTAAAGACATAATCCACAGAAGTTCATTTTTACACTGGTAATATGTTGAATAATGGTCCCCAAAGATATCTAGGTCCTAATTCCTGGAACCAATGAATGTTGCCTTATATGGCAGAAAGGACTTTGCAGATGTGATTAAATTAGGCTCTTGAGATGGGAGATTATTCTTCATAATTTGGAAGGGTCCAATGTCATGACAAGTGTCCTCTTAAGAGAGAAGTCCTGGGAGATTAGGTTACAGAAGAGGAGAAGGCAATGTGAAGACAGAAGCAGAGACTGTAGTGATAAACTACAAACCAAGGAATGCCAGCAACCACCAAAACCAGGAAGAGGTATCAGATTCTCCCCTAGTACCTCCAGAAAGAAACAGCCTTGTCAACCCTTTTTTAGCCTCCTAAGACCCATTTTAGCCTCATAAGACTCATAAAAGAGTAGCTTTTTGTTGTTTTACATTACTAAGTTTATAGTAATCTGTTACATGAGCAATAAGAAAATAATATAACATTACCATGAATGTATTTGCTCCATTTTCAGATGATAACAGGTATATCATAGCATTTCTGAGCAACGTCATTATCCAATCAGCCATATGGTTCCTAGAGGACTATAAAAAGCTCAAAAGATTTATAAATACCCTCTGACCTCTCTGATAGGAACATCATTCACAGTAAGGTCCCAGCCAGAAACCATGCCTGCAACTCTACCACTCAGGCCAATCTTTGGTCAACCTTTGGTACCAGTTAGGTTTCCAACAGGCCTGCCCACCTCCACCCTTACAAGATCGTGGGTATCTGTGGCTTGAAAATGAAGGGTTCTCTGCCAAACAAAACCCAGTTTCCTTGCCTTCCTCCGGGATCAATTAGTTTCCCTACTGGAGAGTCTGCTTCTTGTGGTTGATCTTTTCCTTCTCTGCATGACTTTGAAGCATTTCCCTATTTAATCGCATCTTTTATGTGAGGCAAAGAGAGAAAATAAGATAGGGTCATAAACTTGCAACTGACGATCTCATGCATGGCATAATGATTATAGTCAACAATACTATATTACATACTTCAAAGTGGCTAAGAAACCAGCTCTTAAATGTTCTCACCACAAGAAAAGAAATGATCATTATGTGGATTTAACTAATGCTGCAGAGATAATCATATTACAATATATAAATGTATCCAATCAGCAAGTACATCTTAAACTTACACAATGTTCTAGGTCATCTATATCTCAATAAAAAATAAAAATTTTATTCTACACTAGTATTTATTTTATGTTAATAGAAAACAGTTTATATTAGGGCATGAATAAAAGGGACTTAGGATTGTTTCTTTGTGTCAGACTGTTTCCCTGCTTGTTTGACCAAGGAATCCCATGCTATATATTATCTACCAATATCCCTTAAAACCCATGTTCTCCAGCACTCTCCTTGGGAAAGGCTGGGGAGTGAGCAACTCAGAATACAGCCTAGGACCAGAGGCCTGATGGTCCCCAAGCCACTGCATGCTGACCTTGGCTGGGTGTAAGACACACTGGAAAAGTGGAACTTGGCAATTGATTTGATCCACAAACTCAAACCTCTTGCATCACCCTGAGCCCTATCAGTGTGTATTACTTGGGTGTGCTGTCCACACAGATCGTGTTAATCAGATGACTGCCGAATATGTCTCTCCATTGAGCTGTAATGGGGGAAATGGAATAAGTCCTTTGATTTAGGCTACCTAAACTTCACCATCTATAAAATGGGACCTAAACTTGTGTTTCTCAGAGGTGGAGTGAAGATGAGGTGAAAGGTCCTCTGAAATCTCCAGAATGGGGAGCATTATCTTAGCGCCGAGTACAACTCTTAGAGATAATGACTGCTATTAGCTCCGCAAAGGAGGTGAAGCACATTTAATGCAAAGGAAAGTGATGCTATTTTGAACAAAGTTCATGCAAGGGTGCATGCTATATGCATTTAGCTTGAAGATAGAGTAACAAGGACGGAGGAAGTAAAATGATTCCACCAGTGGGCTGAAATGCTCCATGCTTGTGTTCATGTGTTATATGAAGATTCGGTGATAGTAAGAATTTCGTTCATGAGAAATCATAATGCCTCTACATTTTCAGTATTGAATATTTAGGAAAATAAATGAATATTGGTGACTTGGTTTCATTATCCCCCTCCATGCCAACCCAAATAAGCCCTTTCCTCTTTTGGGATATTAGTATGCATTTAGTCCACTTTTTTGTACCCTTTGTACATTTATTGATTTTTATATTTATTCTGCTGTACAATGGGAATTTATATTCAGAGATGCACAAGATCTTTAATCTATCAAAAATATTATATCTCCAGGGTACCCATGGGAAACATAGATAAGCACTTATTTGCCCATTTTACTTAATTATATCCTGCCTCCTTCCCCAAAGAATTTATAGGAGTTTATAATGAGACACATAATGAGAACTATTTAAAATAAATTTAAATTCAGGTAAGAAGAAAATAGGGTTGAAAAATAAGACCAGGCCATAAATTATGTTAGTAAAAGCAATTTCAATGTAATTAACTACAGTTTTATTTAAAACCTAAGGAAGATTTCATGGAATTTGACAAGCTGAATCTAAAAGACATATAGAATAGTAAAGACACATGTAAATCTAAAAGACACATTGAAATGAAAGGAAATTTGGCTGCATATAGTCAAAGCAACATTTTCAAAGAAGAACATCATAAGCAAAAGTTTGCCTTTCTGGATAGAAGGTCATAGGAAGCTGGACCATTTTGGGCAGTATAATATTGTGTAGGGTCAAGTAGCACACTCCAGAGTCAACTAACGTGGAAATTGACGTGTGTGGAAACCTAGTCCATGATAAAGCTAGCTTAACAAAACAGTAGGAAAGATGAACTATTGAGTAAATGGCATGGGCAGAACTGGCTATCCATTTGTAAAAGGTAAAATAGATTCAGCCCTCTCTGTCATACAATGCCCCCAAATCAATTCCAGGTGGAACATTGACCTAAGGGTAGACCGAGGCACCGAATAAAGCTTAGCAAAAAAGATAGGAGAATGCCTTCAGGATGTTAGCCCAAGATAGGACACCTCAGACAAAGACAGAAAAAAGTCAAAAAGGGAAAAATATAAATGTAATTGCATTAAAACTACACATTTTGTATAAAAAGGAAAAAAGAAGGGAGGAAGGAAAGGAGGAAGAGGAAACTAGACTAGACTCAAAACTTAAAAGACTTAAAACTTACAGACTTAAAACCTACTCAACACAGATTAATATTAATAACATATTATGAATCATATATATTGAATATACATATAACATATATAATATATATATGTAATACCATATGTATGAATGTATATGTAATGAATAGTGTGTAATTAATCAGAAAAATAAACTTCAATAGAAAAATGAAATGGAGAAAGGATGAACCAGAGGTTTTTGGTAGAGGAATCCAAGCACCTGAAAAAAATGTCTAAACTCACTAATGTGGTAATAGGAATACACCTGAAAAATACAGCCTGGGTGGCTCAGTTAGTTAAGCATCTGACTCTTGATTTAGGCTCAGGTCATGATCTCAGGGTCATGGGATTGAGCCCTAGGCTGAGCTCTGCACTCAAGAGGGAGTCTGCTTCTCTCCCTTTGCCCCTCCCCCTGCTTGCACACATGCACACACACACTCTCAAATCAATCAATCAATCTTTAAAAAAAAAAGAAAGAAATGCACGTGAAAAGTACAGTGATATACCACATTACTCACATCAAATGGGGGAAAAAGTCTACTAAATATGTCAATTGTTAAAAAAAATATGGAGAAATGGGAATCATCATACAATCAGTACAATTACTTTGGTGATGACTGCTAAGAGAGAAGATGGGCTTACCCCAGGACTCAGCAATTCCACTTTAAGGAATACACAGAAACTTTCCCACATGTGCACATAGAAGCCCATATAAATAAACTGGTGAAACTTAAAAGTTCATTAATGGGACTCTGCGTACATAACATTTTGGTATGCTTGTTTGATGGAATATGCTATATGCCAATTAAAAGGCCAAAGGAGTGCTTCAACTATCAGAGTGGATACATCTCATGAATGTAATGTTAAGTGAATAAGATAAGTTTTACAAAAATTGATAAATAAGATAACATCTATCTAAAGTTAAATTAAAATAACAAAATCATTTGTTAAAATCACAAAATTGTACTTTGTATATTTTATAGAAACATGGTAAATCAATAAAAATTTATGAGAAAAATAAGCATTAAGGTAATGGTAATGGTTTCCTTTGAGGAGGGAAGGAGGCAATGTCGAGAGGGCTTCAGTTTTATCTGTAATTTGCATTTTATACAAAAAAATTTAAAAATGGACAAATAATCCAGCAGAAGATGTGCAAAATGCACAAGCAAGTGTTTTATAGGGAACACAGACAATCAATAGACATATGCAGAAATACTCTACTTCATTAGTAACCATAGGAATTAAAATCAAGACCAGAATGAGATGCCATTTTATACCTATTTTATTCAGGAAAAATTAAGAAATCTGACTTACTATGTATTGAAGATTCAGGACATTGCTGGTGGGAGTACAACATGTCGTGGCAGTATGTAACAGTGTATTACAATGATTCATAATGTATCTTAATATATAACAGTGTATCAGAATGAGTCATAGTCTATCACAACGGATCAGAGTATCTCACAGTATGTCCTAGTATATAACCAAGTATACCACAACATAGAGGTGGATGTTATTATAGACTGTCGGAGCAACCCCACAGCTAAGAGTACACTCCAAAGCACCAAAAGATCCCTGGGAGAACATTCACCACTAGTTCTTGCAATAATAAGAAAACTGCAAATGAACCAAAATCATGCAAAATTGAGGCATGTCCTCATAATGGAATAAGTCAGCAGTGAGTGGATCAGAGCCACATGGAACAACACACAGGTGAATTTGGTAATATATTATTAAGTGCCTGGAACATCTCAGAAGACTTCCTCCATCATGATATGCATTTAATGATGGTCAAAAACAAGTAAAACAATGATCACTTGAAAACCACATGTCAACCTGGTGTATGAGTGTGTATAATTCATAAGAATGATTAGTCTACATGGAGATTGAGCCTACATCGATCAATTCAGCTCAGTTCATTTAATATTTATTGAGAGCTTGTTATGTACAAGGCACTGTGCTAAGTACTTGGGATACAGAGGTAAATGTGTCTTATGGAGAGAGTTTATGCCCTCGTGGGGTTTTCTGGTGCGTAAATTGTATCACTTAGCACAACTCTAGAGCTTTTCGGTTTGACTCTTGGTTATTTCTTCAATATTTGTAAATAACTTATATGTCAACAGGATTCTTGGTATCAAGTGAGGATGATTATAAAACATGGCACATTTTTATACACACGAATGTACCCACCCACTTTCCTTCAGTAACATTCCTTCACATTTACTTATATGCTAAGTACTGGGCATTGTCCCAGGTAACAGAGTCCATTGCCTTTGGGCAGAAGGCTAAAGTACTCCTGTGAACTTATTTCACATTACTCTAGTTAGTTCATCTGGTGACTCATATTGAAAGCTCAGGGAAACAGCCTGTGGACCTACATTTCTATTTCTTTTTTCCTAACTGTACTCAGCACAGCTGTGGGTGAGCTCTGTGTTAGTTCTGATTTGGGGGGTGCTCAGAGTAGAAACTTATTCGTGCTACCTCAAGTAATGGGGTTCCATTTTGGGATAGAGATGACACCAAGGGAAATAGACCCTCAGGGGATGAGTAGAAGATGCATCTGGGTGAGGGCATACAGAGAAGTGATTTATATGGTCCTTGTGGCATTCAAGTGACTGAAGGGACTATGGTCCCATTGTGCCTTCTTATTGCTTTCTGTGGTCACCGCCACATGACATCATGAGTCATCTCTCACCGTTGAGGAACTACTCAAGGATTAATACTTTCTTCACGGGCCATTGCTAACATTGAATGGGCCAATGGATACAAAATTCATTAAAATAGAGCCTGGCATTTTGTAGACACTGTGACATTCCTGTTTATTATTGTTGTGGCTGTCTCAAAGTTTCAGTTAACTCACACCCTGGAGTTTATCCATCACTTAAACTTATTTGGTGTCCCCACAGCTTTCCTTCTCACCAAACTTTTATCTTCTGCTCAGACTCAAAGTGTCAAAGAGGCCCTCTGACTGGTCCTGGTACATGTTTGGATTTTTGTCTTTGTCCCTGTTTTTGTTTTTTGCCAGGCCCCATCAGGGTCTGCTGGCTACCTTGATGATAGGCCTTTGAGACTGCCTACCCAATTTTCTAGCCAGAGCCTTCTGGAACAGTGGATGGCACCCAGGTTATGGAGCAACGTAGGGACTGTGGCTTTGGCAGTTCCTCAGAAGGGCCCATGGCAGGTGTGGAAGGGCAGGCACTGAAGTTCTAGTCTGTTTGTACATGCATATTTTCCCTTGTACAAATCATCTACCTAAACATTAGCTTAGTGGAGTCACACTAATCCCCAAATACAAAATCAGTGATATGGATTTGGAGTCACTGTACCCATCTACCAGAGAAGTTTTATGAGAACATCTGTTTTGGCTCTGGAATCTTTCTGCACAGATGGAAATTATGCCTCAATTTACCTTAGAATCAAGTATAAGTCAGAACAAAATAATCTTTAATAAATTTTGGATTTACCCAGATAAATTTATGACTAATGCCAACCAAAATGAATTGACTTAATGCTTTTTTTTCAATGTCTACATACATTGTAAATATCTGAAAGTCAGTGAATAATGGAAATAAGTATGGATCTTGGAGTCAAAGGACTCCAGGTTGAATCCTGACACAGTCACTCAATAGATAGATGACTTTCTGCAAGCAATTTAACTTCTCTGAGATGAATTCCCTTAGTTTTGGAGTTTTTCAATATTATTAGCACAGCCATGTTTTAGAAACACAAAATAACACATTAAAAAAAAAAAAAAAGAAAGCTTCTAAGTCAAATCCCAGAGATAGAGTAGGCTAAAATAGACATAAAATAACACTGGAAATTCTTTATTACTCATGTTACTGATTTGTTTTCTTTCTCAGAATATGATATATTCCATGAGGATAAAAGCATAGGAATATAACTGAAACATATATCAACTGAACAAAATACAACATAAGCCTTTTCTACTGACTGACTTAATCAATGCAGGTTAGATATTTGTTTTTTGTAGGCAGAATGACTAACTGGGTATTAAACGATCTCTATTACTTTTATATCTACTTCCTCCAATTATATCGATGGGTAAAATGTGAAACACAGATGTGTAAAGAATTCCTGATCTGATTGAAGTGTCTTGTAGACCAGAGTTTTAGTTTGCACCAAGGTAGCTACGACTCTTTCCCAATTTATGGATCCTTCAGTGGTGGTATTACTATATGATTTTTAAGTTGTATTTTTAAACATCAGTGTGATTTGGAAGCAAGTGCTCTTTGGAGCAGCTAAAGATATTACCTAGTACACCTGAATGAATTTTTTGGATAGCGAGCATAAGGTACACAACATTGTGGCACTAAGGCCTTCTTCACAGTTGACACAGGTGAGGAGGGGGAGGAGTGGGAGTGTGCTGCTGGACTCCCCACCTGGGCCTGGCCCTCCTGTGCTCATGAGGGAGGGGCCCAGTGCCAGCAACAGCCAATGAACAGGCAGTGGGAAATCCAGGTGGGATAAAGCAATTTCTGTTTTCCATCAGCACAGCCTCAGAACAGCAATTATCGATGAAATCGGACTCTGGAAAGCCTCACTAATGGGGATCCGGCAATTGGCAGGGCTGTGATTTTTCACAACCTGAATGGGAATGTCTCTCCTCCCTCCTCCACCTGTGCCTCAACGTCCCCTGGTCAGGCCTCTGGGGCCAGGCATCACCTTCTGATTGCCTCTGAGACTTCCATCTCCAACCTGCCCAGAAATTATAATAGCTCTATACTGAAAAGTATGTATGTGTAATGTGTATTATTATAGGAATTGTAAATAAAAATTATTTAATCCCCACAGCAATCTCACAAATATTTACTATGAAACTTATTTTACAGATAAAAAAATATGAAGTTTGGAGAATTAGTTGGCCAAGCTTGCACAGTTAGTTACTAACTTGGGAGTCAAACTCAGGCCCTTCTGCTTCCAGAGTCCCAGTCTGGTGATGCTGCTCTGAGCGGGAAGGGGGCAAGTGGGACCCCCCAGAGAGAGAAGGAGGAGGGCACCTTTGGGTGCCAGGGAGTGTGTCTCCATGTTGGGTGTGAAGATCTCTTGTATCTCTAATCTTACACTTGCAAATCTGTGTTTATTTTCCCCTTGTTCGGAGTTTGCCTACACTTAGGGTGTCCGCAAACCAGAGTGGGCTCTTGGGGTGAATATTTTTGATTACACGGCTAGCCTTTCCAATAACACAGATAAGTGTGAGAGAAAATGGCATGTCTTTTCTTATTATGGTTGTCAGAAAGTGAAAAACAAACAAAATTTTTCTTTAGTTAAACAACCAAGAATCAACATTACTCAGTATTGCTAATTTCAGCAGACAGTTTCTAGCTTGGAAACATGTTACCATTTAAAACTCATTTTTAGGTTGGCTGTTTAAAATTCAGACCACATTTTTAGAAATAAAATTATAAATGGCAATTTGGTTTCCAGGCTACCTTATAAAAACCTATTTAACCCATAACATAGCTCAAATGTTTTGTGTTCCTAATAAAAATAGTGGAGAATAATGCTATTACAATACTGGCCATTAAAATAAATAATATTCACGAGCTAATTAACTTTTACATAATTTGCATGACCTATAGCTTTAGGAAACCACATTTAGTCTAAGAGCTAACAAAGAATTTGCCCTGGCGTCAGAAAGTCTGGTTCATATATTAGCTCTATGGACTGACTACTGACTGTGTGACCACAGGACAAGATGTGACTCACTAAACCTCAGTTTACTTAACTGTAAAATGGGGGAAAAACTTCCTAAGCTTGATGTGAGGATTCAATGAGGTAGTGTGTGCACAGGACAAGTGGTATGGGGTTTAACACTTATAGATCTCCCAGGGAGTCATAGCTGTGGTGGATAGGATTGATACCTGCTAAGTATCAAGCCCTTCCTGCTGGACAGACACTATGCCAAGGATTTTGCATATAATTTACACCTAGTAGCCCAGAGAGTAAGCAGTTCCACTTTTAATACAAAGGTATACTTGAGGCTCTCTTAGATTAAAGAACTTTATCCAAAGTCACATAGAAATGTGTCGGTTTGGGTCGCCTGGGTGGCTTAGTCGGTTAAACATCTGCTTTCAGCCCAGGTCATGATCCCAGAGTCTTAGGATCAAGCCCCATATGGGGCTCCCTGCTCAGTGGGGAGTCTGCTTCTCTCCCTCTCTCTATCCTTTCCTGCCTTCCCGTGCCCACCTCCCCGGTTTTGTGCTCTCTCTCACTCTTTCTCAAATAAACAAAATCCTTAAAAAAAAAAAACCCAACCAAAGAGAGAAATGTGTTGTCTTGAGAGGACCACAGGGTGCCCAGATTTTTGGTCAAACATTATTCTGAGAGTGTCTATGAGGGTGTTTCTGGATGAGATTAACATTTGAATTGGTAGACTGAGTAAAGCGATTGACCTTCCCCAATGTGGGTGGGCTATATCTAATCTGTTGAAGGCCTGCATAGTACAAAAAGGCTGGGTAAGAGGGAATTCTCTCTCTCTCTTTCTCTCTTTCTTGCCTGACTTTGTTTGAGCTGGGACATTGGTTTTCCCTTCTCTTGAGATTCAGACTCACACTATTGGCTCTTTTGATTCTCAGGCCCTTGGATGATGACTGAAAGTAGATCCTGGGCTCTCCTAGGTTTCCATCTTCCAAGCTGCAGCATATCTTAGGATTTCTCAGCTTCCAAGATCATGTGAACCAATTCCTTGTAATTGGTCACTCTATGTGTATGTGCATCTCTATCTCTTCCCATCCCTCTCTTGTATTGGAGAATACATATATACATATAAGGGTGAGAGGGAGAGAGATGTGTGTGTGTGTGTGTGTATCCCTTATTTGTTCTGTTTCTCTGGAGAACCCTGACTGATATAGTCATAAAGATGAAAGCCCTAGGTCTAGAGCCCAGATCTGTAGGTTTGAAAACTGAGACTCCTTGGAGGTCAGGCTAGGACTCCCTTTGGGTCCATGGTTTGGACTGCCCAGTTCTTACTTGGTGTAGAGCTGCAATGCTCAGGGCAGGGATGGGAACCATTGGGTTATCTGGCCAGGAGCGGGGAGGAGAAATGGTGGAGAAGAACATTCCAAGCTGGGCAACTGTGTGAGACAAGTCAGAAATGGATCCCCAACTCTTATCAGTTGTTGCCTAGTTTAACTTTGGAGTTCTGCCCAGGCTTACTTTGTTGGAGACTTCTAGCTTAACTCCACTACTCCGTACTAGGAGCCCAAAGTCCTCCCAAGTCCACATGACTGGAGGGCCTCTGACCCCACACCTGGTGCACAGTAAGTGCGTGATAAACCTCGTTAACTCTGACTATGCTCTCATCACACTTACATCTTTTTTTTTTTTGCTGCTGTTTCCAATGAGTTTAACTTCCTTGGGAGTGGATCATAAAGCCTTTGCTTACTGGAGGTTCCCTAACCAGCAGAGTGCCAATGTTCACCTCCACACTTCCAAGTGACTCCCTGTGTGAAGGAGCAGAGGAAAGATGTAAATTTGCTAACTAAGATGCCAAGAGAGAAATTAAAAAATGCACATACTCACACCCTGCACCTAAACACGTAACTTTACACTTCTCCTGACTGGAAGGGGGCCCTGTCCAACTTGGCTTCAGGCTTCTGCATTTCAGGAATTGATTCTTTTTTTCTTTTAATTTTTAAATTTTTTTATTTACTTGACAGACAAAGATCACAAGTAGGCAGAGAAGCAGGCAGAGAGAGAGGAGGAAGCAGGCTCCCCGCCGAGCAGAGAGCCCGATTCGGGGCTTGATCCCAGGGCCCTGAGATCATGACCTGAGCCGAAGGCAGAGGCTTAACCCACTGAGCCACCCAGGTGCCCTTCAGGAATTGATTCTTGACAGATGGTTTCATTATCTTCAATATGATGGTCATCTTTATTTCAATGTCCCTGCTGCGTCCACTCATGAGCTTGGTTTTACTTCTCTCTCTTCTGACTCACAGGAAATTCTTTAGAATACAGCTGGCCTCTGAACAATGTGGGTCTGAACAGCATGGGTCCACCATATGCAGATATTTTTCAACACATGGTACTCGTGAATAAGTACAGTGCTGGAAATGTCTTTTCTCTTTCTTAGGATTTTCTTAGTATTTTCTTTTCTCCATCTTACATTATTTTAAGAATATAGTATGTAAAGCATAGAACATACAGAATATGTATTAATCGATCATTTATGTTATTGTTCAGCCTTCCATTTGACAGTAAGTTATTAGTCATTAAGTTTTGGGGAAGTCAAAAGTAATACATGAATTTTCAGCTGCCTGGGGATTTGTGTCCCTAACTTCTGCATGCTTCGAGGGTTGATGGTACAATATGTACCCAACAGAAAGGACCTCATCACATTGAAACATTGGCAAAGTTAACAAAATGCAGACAAATAAATAAAATCCACCCCAAAATTAAATATCTGTGGATTAAGAGAAAGAAAGCCATCCTAAAAAATCTGGGGAACACAAAAAATTATACAAGGCAGATAAAGCTTTTGCAAGTAGTGCTAGCTGGAGACAACACCTCTGCTCCCATTCCGGAGAAATCTGCTCTGGGCTTTTCCCTCTGTGTTTCTCTTTGGTGGGTTGGTCTGGCTTTTCTCTTTGGCAACTTTATTACAATGAAATAAAAGTGAATCGTGTTCAAGGCAGAAGTGCCCTCTGTGACAGTCCCCTTCCTACTTTCACCATGGCCACCGCCTGGTCCAGTTCTGCAGGTGTCGAGGGGAGACCCGTGGCAGAGGGGATGCTGGCTGGGGTTCCCTATCCTGGCCATCACCTCCTGGTCAGGAAAATCCTAGAAAACCCTGGGTGCTGAAAGGCCCAACTCAGGGTTTCTCCACTGGACCTCATTAGTTTCATATTATTTCTCAGACTTCCTGAGTGGTTGAGGTCAGTCTTGAAAAGGTGACAACATTATCTACTTGGGCCCAGCTGACGTGTTCTTTTTCCCTTCCATGTGCTTTTTCTCTCTATAGAACTTTTGACACTGAAGTAGATATTGGTACATGAAAATGATACACAGAATTCTGAGAGAGCCTGGAATCTGTCCCCTTATCTACCTCCATGTGGCTGTTGACAACAGAGATATATAACTTCTGGGGTCCATCCAACATGAAAGGATGGAACATCCATATATCACCCACTTCTTTCTCTCAAGAATAGTTTCCTAATTTTTGCAATCACTTGGCAGGTCTATATTTCACTGTTTTATCCACTTTCTCCCCATCACTGATTGCTGATATATATGTGGGTAGCAAAGAATCACTCCTAAGACTTTTTCTTGGGCTTTAGAATCGCTACCAATTGCTTTGACATAAAAACTACAAATGAAAATATGCTCCCCAATGAATGGAGTAAACAGGGGACTTTTAGAACCCAATAAATTGGTGTCTAGAAATAGGTTTTCCATCTGTGTGCAGCCTCTTGGCAAAACATGTGCATTTTCACTAACCTATGTGCTAAATTACTGTGTTTTACTGCATTTTAAATTATTTCATATCCAACCCGTAGTTGCAGAGATATGTGGCAATCATCCAACTTTTTTTTTTTTTTGGCTTAAGTTTTACTCTTCTGTGGATTAGGACAGAAGCAGACTTAAAGCAGAGCTTTACTGGTCAAAATCTACACTCCGCCCAGGCCAACTGCAAATATAATACTTTAGTGTTTGACAGTTGCCTAGTGAAATTGCCAAAGAAAATGTTTAGGACAATTCTTTACCCCCATTAATGAATGACTCCCAGGGGAAGGAAATAATGTAAAACTCAACATATGCCAACAGCTGTTGTGAATATGAATAGTCATTCAGGCTTGATTAAAGTCATCAAATCTTTCCCCCCTTCTACCATGCACTCGGGGTAGAGCAGGGTATGAGGTGTGACTAATGGCAAAGACAGTGACTTTAAAAATAAAGTAAACATCTAGACAAAAGTCATCTGTCAAAGAAATTGACTTGAACTGCTGTACACACATTCCAGTGACCATACTGATTCCTCAGCTTCTCTCGAATTCTTCTTCTGAGTCAGTTGGAGCCATACCGAGAAACCATGCATGTTCCATTATGATAATTAAGTCTACTCCTAAGGACAAAGATCCATTGTCATTGATTATGTTCTCAAAACTGGATGTAGGGACGCCCGGGTGGCTCAGTTGGTTAGGTGTCTGCCCTCAGCTCGGGTCGTGATTCTGGGGTCTGAGGATTAAGTCCGGCATCGGGCTCTCTGTTCGGTGGGGAGCCTGGCTCTTCCTCTCCCCATGTCCGTCCTCCAGCTCGTCCTCTCTCTCTCTGTCTCTCAAATAAATAAATAAAATCTTAAAGAAAAAACAACACAACTGGACCTATTTGTGGGTTACAAACAGGTCTGCAAAAAACAAACTCATGTAACCATTGGCTGCTTTGATGATTGCCTATAGATAGATGTTAATGTGCACCGCACAGGTCCCATGTCAAACCCTGGGAGTTCAACACAAAGTCAGGCACTTCTGGAGGGGTTGTATGGTAGGTTTGCCATGGTTCCATTCGCACTGAAACAAACAGCCACCAAGGAAATAGGACACGTGGGAAGCCTACCTGTTTCAGCCAGTCTAAAGACAAGGCACCAGAGCTTCAAAGTCTTCTGTGGTTTCTGTCACTTACATAAATTTCTGGGGAGGCAGGAGACAAGGCTGCAATTAAAATTAAAAATGCTGCTTCACTAAGTGTTTCAAGTCCTCAGGACCGTTTCCATTGTTACTGTGGAACAGAACCATGTTTACATGGCTTAAAAGGCCTAGTTCTTCAATGTTTGTAACAATTGTTCACAGAACCTTTTAAGAAATCCTTCTGTAATACTCATCTGCAGAATATAAATTACCATAAGCGTTGTTTTTTTTTTTTAAGGTTTATCTATTTATCTGAGAGAGTGAGCAAGAGAGAAATCATGAGCAGGGGTGGTGGGGGGAGGTGGCAGAGGGAAAGGGAGAAGCAGGCTTCCTGCTAAGCAAGACCCTGAGATCATGACCTGAGCTAAAGGCAGCTGCTTAACTGACTGAGCCACCCAGGCGCCCCAAGAGGTTTTTTTGTTTTGTTTTGGTTTTTTTTTTTTTGCTTTTTATTGTTGTTTTTATTTTTATTATTATTATTTTTTAACAAAAGCACTATGAAGTAGTAGCTATGAGCACAGACTTTGAAAAATGAAGCTGGCGTAAGTCTGAATCCCAATCCCACTACTCACTAGATAGGTGACCTTAGGTTGGTCACTTGCCCACCCAAAGGCCCAGTTTTTTAGTCTATACTAGAAAGAATGTTGATTAAATACATACATTATCTGATCACAGATTTCTGGATTGCTCAACACAGGTCCTGGGGAATTAAATCTGCCTCCACTTTTCTAGTTAATCTGCCAACTACTGAAAAAAGTCTCCTATTGGTCTGATAACTACCGTTAATATCCCTGTAACTTAAAATTGGCCAGGATTTTTTTTTTAAAATTGACCCTTCAGAGCAATGTCCTCTGTTTCTTTGGTTCTTTGCTTGTGACCTGCTGTCCTGTGGCTCCTCTGGGAGCAGCAGTTGTGGTCTGAAGCGGTGATGGTTCTTATTAGACCCAACTTCACTTAACCCTCTAGTCTCTAAATCTCATCCAGAAATTATTCTTTTTCTTCTATGAACTCTATGATCTTTCTCACTTATTTGTGATTTGTTCTGGACACTGTGTTTAACATTCTACTCCTTCAACCTCTTTCTGTCACTGGGCTGACACATCACCCACATTTTGGAAATGTTCTAGACAGACTGAAAAGAGTAGAGTCAACTCTTGGCTTCATCCTCTCTTTCCCACAAATCTCTCCTCTGATCTTCTTGCCTCTAACCAAGAGAGACAAAAATGACAATTTTTCTAGAGACAAAAATGACAATTTCTCTTGTGTCATCCCTTCTCCTTTACATAGCTCAATGGCCCTTCAAGATGGCCCTTCAAGTGGCCCTCCTTTACATAGCTCCAGGCCCTTCAAGATGAAGGCTAACCATCCTTGCGTGGCCTATATGACTGACTCCTGGAAGCCTAGTTCCTGCCCCTTCTTGACTAGCTTTCCCCATGTGGTGGCTCCTGCGTGTCCTTCACCTGGCCATGCTCCATCTTGCTTTGGTGTCTTTGCTCACACAGGTGCACCAGCCTCCAGAGTGCTTCCCCCTCTACTGTTCCTCATCCTGACCCCACTTCACTCCCTGCAGTTCCATTAGGTACCTGTCCTGTATATAATATGAAGGACTTACGATGCAGATTAATGGAGATAAAGCATGTGAAAATACACAATACATGTTGGGCTTTCAATAAATGTTCATTCTCTTCTTGTGAACACTATCTAGCCTGTTTCTGGGTTGCCTTTTGGAGTTTCTTCAAAAAATTATCCCTCCTTTCTTGAACTTAGTGCTTTCCCATTTCTTGTTGCAAACATACTGAGCATCTTGTCAGCTGCATGAATTATTATCCAACTGAAATGTATTTTCTGAAACATTCTTATCAGCCCTTTATTCTGGGATAAATGTGGCCTTATCTATCCCCTACATAGATAGGGTTCTGAGGATCTTTCTAAAGGCCTTTTCCAGCTCTAACATTCTTTGATTGTAAGATTTATTTTTGCAAAACTCCTTAACATAGATGAAGTCAGATTTCTGGAACCCGATTATACAATTTAAAGATTATCTGGGGCCTTGGTTCCTCCTTCTCCTCCTTCTCCCCCTCTTCCCCTCTGTTGCCTGCCCTTTAGCCATTTTTACTACTCACAAACTCCTCCAGGCAGGGAGGCAGAAAGGAGAGGCAATGCTAACACAACAGCTTTAGTAAAATGCATGATGGGAGAGGTTGAAACTGTTGGTTGGAAAAGATTTCTCAGATTCATCTTCTCTCCACCTTTTTAGCCTGGCCAAAGATAAGGTAGCTGGACAATTACTCTGCTTCCTTTAATTTTTAAAAAAATCACAGTGCTTGGTCCTCATCATTGCTCAGCTCCCTGCTGTGGTCCTTTCCGGTGAGCTCAACCTCAATGTCTCCTTGATAACACTCTCTTTCCTTAACTTGCTTGGGGGTTGACTTTCCTGCTTCTCCCTCCCTCCTTATCACACTCACATCTCTCTATTTTGATGAAATATGGAATGAAGGCCATGAGGACCTGAAGGCTTGGAACATTTAGCTATTTCAACCTGGTATCTTCTATTCCCCTAAGGAAACCTTCCTGAAATTGCCAGTGAATGCTATAAAGAGATCTCCTAGTTGTAATGTCTGAAACTGACCTGGGGATTTTATGTAGAACTCTGCAATGTCAGCAGCTGCTTAGCTCCACATATTCCTCTCACAACCCCTTTTATAGCTTTGACTTAGAGCCAACTTCTGTTTCCAGCTCCAGTGCCAAGAGCCAATGGCTGCTCAGGTTCAAGACAGCTTATTCTGCCCTAGAACTCCCCCCCCCCAATTCAGCTGACAGAGGCAGAGCCCCGGGGTCCTTAATTATTCCAGGGAATATCATGACACTGCTTGCAGAATGAAGAGTGGGTCCTGGGAGTGAGGCTGAATGCTTCTGTTATTATGGCTTTGCTGCCCTGGGTCTCCCGTTTGTCCCAGGTGTTTTGCACAAGCTCTGGGGTCCCTCAGCAAACCAGTGAGTTCTGTTCTGGTTTGAGTTTAATCATTACTGACTTGTTTTCTTTCTTCTCCTTATCCATGGCCAAGTGTGTTTTGGCAAAATTGACCAGACTTGAATTGGGGCGGGGGTGGGGAGGACATATGTATGATGTATGATCAAAACCCTTTCTAAACTGTTTGGCATCTTATGTCACTTCATAATACAGTAGCTCCCAGGAATTGGTCTTGGTCCCAGTCCATGAATTCTGAGAGAAGTCAGGTAGAGGGCCCGCAGTGATGAGAATTGGGATCTGGGCACATTGTGGAGCAATGTCTTTGATTAAGGTAGCTACCCTCCTTTTGAGTGGTGATAGCACAGACTATTTCTTAAATGTGTTCTATATGAATGTTTTACTTCACATAACTGTCACAAATGGCATGATTCATTTTGTAATAGTCTTATCTCTGTTTTACAAATGAAGGGGGAAAAAAGTGGTTACATGATTTCTCTAGGGTCATAGAGCTCTAGTAGGAGGTAAGACTGGACATTGTACCATAAAGATTTGCTTTCATAGCCAACGTCTATACTAGTATTTCATACCGTTGCCTCTCTTTTGATTACTTCTCCAAGTTATGGTTTTCCTCTTCAAGTATAAAACAGTAACTAGGCTTTGGCTAAAACTTGGCAGGACATAGCTACCTTCAGCTGGAGGTGTGGTGGCTGGATCACTTCTGTCTTTAATTCAGCAAATGTTCACCAAGTGTCTTACCAAAGCCTGGCACTGAGTTAGCTCTCCTGGCCATGGTCTTATGGGGTACATGGGCACTGCACAAGTTCTTATAGAGGGGTACTCTAGAAAGAAATTGATCAGGTGACATGGTAGGTCAAGACGAGATCTCAAGCCTGAGGATCACCTGGAAACTGAAGGCTGAATAGGAGTTGGTCTGAGGTGAGCTTGGCAAAGAGCACACTAGGTGAAGAAGAGTGTGTTCAAAGCCTAGAGGCCAACTAGACAGAGTTAGTCAAGGTTCTTTGAAATCTGCAGATTTCACACTCCAGAAATCACACCAGAACCAAAGCCCCCAGTTGTGATCTCTGAGCTGCATTTGAGGAGGGTGTTTGCAAACCCAGCCTGGGACCCCAAGGCAGATCAACTTTGAGTGCCACCCCTGGCCAACTTCCTGCCCATCCCAGTTCTGGGGAGATACAAGGAAGCATGGAGGCCTCATTCTGAGTTTCAGCTGCTCCAGGGAATCCTGTGGGTGGGTCAGGGCAAAGTGAATCCAAAGCCCTGTGAATAAGCACAGAATCTTCAGCAATGTGAGGTCAGGGTGGATTCTAACATGAACACAAAATAAATCCATCCAGCTCACTAGTTATGGAAAGAAACCCAGTCTTCCAATGGGAAGTGACCATGTGTTCTTGGTATTGTTGTTTTCCATATATTTTTCAGAGTCCGTGATTCACTAATATTTGAAATCCTGGGGTAGAGGCTGCTATAGGAAGGACCAGGTCTGTCCACGAGGCGTACACAGGAATGCTCCTGATGCATTTTGTTTCCGGGGACTCGGTGATACCCCATTCACCAACTTCTTGCTGTCGCAGTGTCCTTTGTGGAGTGACATCTTGGTGACTAGCTTTGATCTCGTAACACAATAAGCTCTTTGTTGATGAAAATTCTGTGCAGACTTGTCCTCACTGGGGTTAAGAACTGAGCTAGGTGGGTAGAGGGACAAGGGCAGCTGTCCTGTGAATCAGGAAAGGAAGAGGAATGACTTAGCCCAGCACCCCTCTGATATTTGAGTGCCTACCACATCCCAGGTACAGTACTGGGCACATGTAGGAGGCTGTTGGTGTACCATGGTTTCTGGAGGTGAAAGTCCAGGGGAAGGAGAAGAGTTGTAAAAAAACCAAAATGAGCTCGGGGAAGACTGAGGATGAAGCTCACCTGCTTTCCAGGTGTCTGCACTGGGCATACGGGGCCAAGAGCTCAGGCACTGAGGAGAAAGCGCTGACATAAGGAAGATAATAAATATTCTGAGATTTCATCACCATCGAAGAGTTCTGACACATTACTGCAAAGGCTTAGCTCTCTCTGATTCACATTTCTCCTCTGCTATAGGATCATTTGGTTTTTGAGCGTGTAGAATTACGGACTGATTTCTTTCTGGTCAGATTCTTTTTAGTTACACACAGACCCTTCTTGTAATGAAAACCAGGTTTCCTGTTACAGTTAGCTTTACATTCAGGTACCATGTTGCTGTCTGGAATGAGCAAGTGTCGAGTTTGAGTCATATTTTCCACACGGATGCTAAGCCTCCAGCTTCCTATGTCTGGCGTTGAAGGAGAGTCTAGAAAACACTGTGGCTAGGTCAGAAAATTTATTTTCCATCCAAAGGGTTAATTGGCTTCTCCAAAAACACAAGGCTTCTGAGGCTGCTTTCCTGAGCAGAATGCACGTGAAAGTGAAAGCCTTCCAGGGCACCATCAGCGAATGCTCTGTGAGAGGCTGGCCTCCACGGACAGTGGGATCCTTCTCTCAGAAGCCTGAACAAGCCATCTCATGTTCAGTACTTCAGAGAACCTTATTTTGAGTTGTCTTCCAAGACTCACTGAAGATCTTTAGATCCTGCATCGAAAGAATCAAACTGGGAAGAAAAATGTTACCCGAAACTGTTCTTCTCAGGGGCCATGTGTAAGTAGGAACAAGTGTTTGGTTAACAAGTCCAATAATCGGCACATGGCAAAGTTTTGTGTTAATGTGAAAATTATTTGTGCACATGGTAACCAGAGTTTTTTGTTGTTAGTGAAAAGACTGGATAAACATTAAAAATAGTTATTGGAGGCACCTCAGTGCTCGGTTGGTTGAGCATGCAACTCTTGGTTTCAGCTCAGGTCATGATCTCAGGGTCATGAGATAGAGCCCAGCATCCAGCTCTGTGCTCAGCAAGGCATCTGCTTGAGATCCTCTCTCTCCCTCTCCCTCTGCCCCTCCCCGACTTGTGCTCTCTCTCTCTCTCTCTCTCTCTGAAATAAATAAATAAATCTTTAAAAAATAGTGATTGGTATTAATGTCTGAAAGGTAGAATATATACACACATGTGTAAAAACACACGTGTATATTTACACACATATGTAAGAAGGGCAGGATCGATAGGAGAATTATTTCAAAAGTTTGGCAGTACTTTGAATCTACCTGCTTAGGAAGAAGTCAAAAGTACCTTTAGGGGGGAGGAGTCAAGATGGCGGAGAAGTAGGAGGCTGAGACGACATCAGCCAGCAGGAGATCAGCTAGATAGCCTATCAAACCATTCCGAACACCTACAAATCCAACAGGAGATCGAAGAGAAGAAAAACAACAATTCTAGGAACAGAAAATCGACCACTTTCTGAAAGGTAGGACCAGCGGAGAAGTGAATCCAACGCGACGGGAAGATAGACCCCAGGGGGAGGGGCCGGCTCCCGGCAAGCGGCGGAGCACAAAATCAGAACTTTTAAAAGTCGGCTCCACGGAGGGACATCGCTCCAGAGGCTAAACTGGGGGGAAGACCTCGTGGGGACAGCGTGGACTCAGGTCCCACGGGGTCACAGAAGGATCGGGGGTGTCTGAGTGTCGCAGAGCTCACAGGTATTAGAGCGGGGAAGTCGGCTGCGGAAACAGAGCCGAGATTTCCTAGTGGTCTGTGACACGGACCGGTGCTCTGTGGCACTGGCCGGTGCTCTGTGCGAGGCGTCCCCACAAGATCCGGGGAGACTCCGACCCGGGAGAGCTCAGGGATCTACGGGCACCGGAGACTCCAGGTGGGACTCTGCCAGAGACAGAGACGCTTGATCACAGGCTGGGTGAGCTCGGAGCACTCCCAGAAGCCAGTGAGACGGGACTGCTTAGGCACGATTTTCTCTGAGCACGGTCTGCAGGCGCGCGCGGTCTGCGGGTGCGCGCAGTGTCGGCGGGCCCGCGGGGTCTGCGGGCCTGCGGTGTCTGCTGGCGCGCGGTGTCTGCGGGCGGACGCGCGCGCGCACTCTCCGGCGCAAAAGTGGGTGAGGGAGACTGGAGAAATTAAACGCTTTTTGCGGGCCGGCGGTGTCTGCTGGCGCGCAGTGTCTGCGGGCCGACGCGCACGCGCACTCTCCGGCGCAAACGTGGGCTAGGGAGTCTGGAGGGATTAAACGCTTTTCCCTGAAGGTGCGCTGAAGACTGGGGCCCCTAGCCCTCGGCTCCTCTGAACCAGAGATTGGGAGGCCGCCATTGTCATTCCCGTCCTCCAGAACTCTACAGAAAGCGCGATAAGGGAACAAAAGCTCCTGAAAGCAAACCTGAGAGGATTACTTAGCCCGGCCCCTGGTAAGGGCGGTGCAACTCCGCCTCGGGCAAAGACACCTGAGAATCACTACAACAGGCCCCTCCCCCAGAAGACCAAAGAATTACAGCCAAGACCAAGTTCACTTAACAAGGAGAACAGCGGATTCTTATCTGGACAAAATGACAAGGCGGAAAAACTCACCACAAAAAAAAGAGCAGGAGACAGGACCGAAGGCTAGGGACCTAATCAATACAGACATTGGTAATATGTCAGATCTGGAATTCAGGATGACGATTCTCAAGGTTCTAGCCGGGCTCGAAAAAGGCATGGAAGATATTAGAGAAACCCTGTCAGGAGAAATAAAAACCCTTTCTGGAGAAATAAAAGAAATAAAGTCTAATCAAGTTGAAATAAAAAAAGCTATTAATGAGGTGCAATCAAAAATGGAGGCTCTTACTGCTAGGATAAATGAGGCAGAAGACAGAATTAGTGATATAGAAGACCAAATGGCAGGGAATAATGAAGCAGACCAAAAGAGAGACAATCAACTACTGGACCACGAGGGGAGAATTCGAGAGATAAGTGATGCCATAAGACGAAACAACATTAGAATAATTGGGATTCCAGAAGAAGAAGAAAGAGAAATAGGAGCAGAAGGTATACTGGAGAGGATTATTGTAGAGAATTTCCCTAATATAGCAAGGGGAACAAGCATCAAGATCCAGGAAGCCCAGAGAATACCTCTCAAACTCAATAGGAATCGACCCACACCCCGCCATCTAATAGTAAAATTTACAAGTCTTAGCGACAAAGAGAAAATCCTGAAAGCAGCACGGGACAAGAAGTCTGTAACGTACAATGGTAAAAATATTAGATTGGCAGCAGACTTATCCACAGAGACCTGGCAGGCCAGAAAGAACTGGCATGATATATTCAGAGCACTAAACGAGAAAAACATGCAGCCAAGAATACTTTATCCAGCTAGGTTATCATTGAAAATAGAAGGAGAGATTAAAAGCTTCCAGGACAAACAAAAACTGAAAGAGTTTGTAAACACCAAACCAGCTCTACAGGAAATATTGAAAGGGGTCCTCTAAGCAAAGAGAGACCCTAAAAGTATTACCAGAAAGGAACAGAGACATTATACAGTAACAATCACCATACAGGCAATACAATGGCACTAAACTCATATCTCTCAATAGTTACCCTGAATGTAAATGGGCTAAATGCCCCAATCAAAAGACACAGGGTTTCAGAATGGATAAAAAAACAAAACTCATCCATATGCTGCCTACAAGAAACTCATCTTAGACCTGAAGACACCTCCAGATTGAAAGTGAGGGGGTGGAAAACAATTTACCATGCTAATGGACATCAGAAGAAAGCTGGGGTGGCAATCCTTATATCAGATCAATTAGATTTTAAGCCAAAGACTATAATAAGAGATGAGGAAGGACACTATATCATACTCAAAGGGTCTGTCCAACAAGAAGATCTAACAATTTTAAATATCTATGCCCCTAACATGGGAGCAGCCAACTATATAAACCAATTAATAACAAAATCAAAGAAACACATTGACAAGAATACAATAATAGTTGGAGACTTTAACACACCCCTCACTGAAATGGACAGATCATCCAAGCAAAAGATCAACAAGGAAATAAAGGTCTTAAATGACACACTGGACGAGATGGACATCACAGATATATTCAGAACATTCTACCCTAAAGCAACAGAATACACGTTCTTCTCTAGTGCCCATGGAACATTCTCCAGAATAGATCACATCCTGGGTCATAAATCAGGTCTCAACAGGTATCAAAAGATTGGGATCATTCCCTGCATATTTTCAGACCACAATGCTCTGAAGCTAGAACTCAATCACAAGAGGAAATGTGGAAAGAGCACAAATACATGGAGACTCAACAGCATCCTTCTAAAAAATGAATGGGTCAACCAGGAAATTAAAGAAGAATTGAAAAAAACCATGGAAACAAATGATAATGAAAACACAACGGTCCAAAATCTGTGGGACACAGCAAAGGCAGTCCTGAGAGGAAAATATATAGCGATACAAGCCTATCTCAAGAAACAGGAAAGGTCTCAAATACACAACCTAACCCTACACCTCAAGGAACTCGAGAGAGAACAACAAAGAAAGCCTAAACCCAGCAGGAGAAGAGAAATAATAAAGATCAAAGCAGAAATCAATGAAATAGAAACCAAAAAAACAATAGAACAAATCAATGAAACTAGGAGCTGGTTCTTTGAAAGAATTAATAAGATTGATAAACCCCTGGCCAGACTTATCCAAAAGAAAAGAGAAAGGACCCAAATAAATAAAATCATGAATGAAAGAGGAGAGATCACAACCAACACCAAAGAAATACAAACAATCATAAGAACATATTATGAACAACTATATGCCAACAAATTCGACAATCTGGAAGAAATGGATGCTTTCCTAGAGACATATAAACTGCCAAAACTGAACCAGGAAGAAATAGAAAACCTGAATAGGCCCATAACCAGTAAGGAGATTGAAACAGTCATCAAAAATCTCCCAACAAACAAAAGCCCAGGGCCAGATGGCTTCCCAGGGGAATTCTACCAAACATTTAAAGAAGAATTAATTCCTATTCTCCTGAAACTGTTCCAAAAAATAGAAATGGAAGGAAAACTTCCAAACTCATTTTATGAGGCCAGCATCACCTTGATCCCCAAACCAGACAAGGATCCCATCAAAAAAGAGAATTACAGACCAATATCCTTGATGAACACAGATGCGAAAATTCTCACCAAAATACTAGCCAATAGGATCCAACAGTACATTAAAAGGATTATTCACCACGACCAACTGGGATTTATTCCAGGGCAGCAGGGTTGGTTCAACATCCGCAAATCAATCAATGTGATACAGTACATTAACAAAAGAAAAAACAAGAACCATATGATACTCTCAATAGATGCTGAAAAAGCATTTGATAAAGTGCAACATCCCTTCCTAATCAAAACTCTTCAAAGTGTGGGGATAGAAGGCACATACCTCAATATTATCAAAGCCATCTATGAAAAACCCACGGCAAGTATCATTCTCAATGGAGAAAAACTGAGAGCTTCTCCGTTAAGGTCAGGAACACGGCAGGGATGTCCACTATCATCACTGCTATTCAACATAGTACTAGAAGTCCTAGCCTCAGCAATCAGACAACAAAAAGAAATTAAAGGCATCCAAATCGGCAAAGAAGAAGTCAAACTATCGCTCTTTGCAGATGATATGATACTATATGTGGAAAACCCAAAAGGCTCCACTCCAAAACTGCTAGAGCTTGTACAGGAATTCAGTAAACTGTCAGGATATAAAATCAATGCACAGAAATCAGTTGCATTTCTTTACACCAACAAAAAGACAGAAGAAAGAGAAATTAAGGGGTCAATCCCATTTACAATTACACCCAAAACCATAAGATACCTAGGAATAAACCTAACGAAAGAGGCAAAG
>ML105259.1:0-38456 GCA_003697995.1 Taxidea taxus jeffersonii | reverse complement strand
ATCCTAAAATTTATATGGAACCAGAAAAGACCTCGAATAGCCAAAGGAATATTGAAAAAGAAAACCAAAGTTGGTGGCATCACAATTCCAGACTTCAAGCTCTACTACAAAGCTGTCATCACTAAGACAGTATGGTACTGGCACAAAAACAGACACATAGATCAATGGAACAGAATAGAGAGCCCAGAAATAGACCCTCAACTCTATGGTCAACTAATCTTCGACAAAGCAGGAAAGAACATCCAATGGAAAAAGGATAGCCTCTTCAACAAATGGTGTTGGGAAAATTGGACAGCCACATGCAGAAAAATGAAATTGGACCATTTCCTTACACCACACACGAAAATAGACTCAAAATGGATGAAGGATCTCAACGTGAGAAAGGAATCCATCAAAATCCTTGAGGAGAACACAGGCAGCAACCTCTTCGACCTCAGCCGCAGCAACTTCTTCCTAGGAACAACGCCAAAGGCAAGGGAAGCAAGGGAAAAAATGAACTATTGGGACTTCATCAAGATCAAAAGCTTTTGCACAGCAAAGGAAACAGTCAACAAAACCAAAAGACAACTGACAGAGTGGGAAAAGATATTTGCAAATGACATATCAGATAAAGGGCTAGTATCTAAAATCTACAAAGAGCTTAGCAAACTCAACACCCAAAGAACAAATAATCCAATCAAGAAATGGGCAGAGGACATGAACAGACATTTCTGCAAAGAAGACATCCAGATGGCCAACAGACACATGAAAAAGTGCTCCATATCACTGGGCATCAGGGAAATCCAAATCAAAACCACAATGAGATACCACCTCACACCAGTCAGAATTGCTAAAATGAACAAGTCACGAAATGACAGATGCTGGCGAGGATGCGGAGAAAGGGGAACCCTGCTACACTGTTGGTGGGAATGCAAGCTGGTGCAACCACTCTGGAAAACAGTATGGAGGTTCCTCAAAAAATTGAAAATAGAGCTACCTTATGACCCAGCAATTGCACTACTGGGTATCTATCCTAAAGATACAAACGTAGTGATCCAAAGGGGCACGTGTACCCGAATGTTTATAGCAGCAATGTCCACAATAGCCAAGTTATGGAAAGAACCTAGATGTCCATCAACAGATGAATGGATAAAGAAGATGTGGTATATATATACGATGGAATACTATGCAGCCATCAAAAGAAATGAAATCTTACCATTTGCGATGACATGGATGGAACTAGAGCGTATTATGCTTAGCGAAATAAGTCAACTGGAGAAAGACAACTACCACATGATCTCCCTGATATGAGGAAGTGGAGATGCAATGGGGGTGGGAGTTAAGGTGGTAGGAAAAGTAAAAATGAAAGAAGATGGGATCGGGAGGGAGAAAAACCAAAAGAGACTCTTAATGTCATAAAACAAACTGAGGGGGGTGGGGGGAAGAGGGGTTGGGTGAGGGTGGTGGGGTTACATCATATGTTTAAATAAAGCTTAAATAAAGTAAAAAAAAAAAAAAGTACCTTTAGTGAGGAACACACCTTAAGGTCAAAACAAAACAAAACAACAACAAAACCAAGGACACTTGGGCCTAGCTTAGTTAGGAAAGAGCATCACAGGAAGTTGGTAATCCCAGTAGCCAGAGAAAGCTTGAGAGGGGATAAGCCTGGGAGGTGTGGGACATGGTGCTGAGTGGCCTATAGGAGTTTTGTATGGAGGCGCCTAGAAGTGAATTTGAAGTTATTTCTTAACTGGTACCATAGTTATAACCAGCTACCCCAAATCTTTACAGTTTGATTCTCTGGTATCAGATCTTTGGAGGGTGGAGGAAGAAGGGACTCAGAAGAGCAATAAGGATGTCATGACCCAGAAGCGAAGACGGAGGGCATGAGCAGGCTGCAAGCCTGGATGGTACAGTGGAAAGGGGAAAAGGCTCATTTCCCCCAGGTGTATTTGCAAATGACCCCAGAAAGTGGGAATGGGACAGGGAGGGGAAGGGCGGACACTGGGGTCTCTCCTGCTCTCATGCCTTCTTTGGAATCCCAAGAATATTTCCAGCAGTCACCATGTTGCAGTGTCACCTCCCACATGCTTCTGAGAGGTAAACCAATGTCCTCCTAGAGCTGTAGAGTCTGTTGCTTGGGTGTGCAAAGTCTGAGTATTTGTGTGGTTGCTAAGTGGAGTTTGACCCCTAGGGGGTGATCATACCATATGGTAAAGGGGCGGGCACGGGCCTGGCAAAAACAAAGATAAGCCAACAGTCCTCAGTTCCCACTTTTCAGTCCCAGCTGCTGGGTTATGACACAGAAGCACCCACGTAGGTAAAACGGCATCTGTCCAGACTGCAGGGTGCCTTCTTCCCTGGACCTTGAGTCTGAGGCATCCCTGAGGCAAGAAGCTCAGGAGGGGTGAGCCGACCCCTCAGTCACTCATGTGAGGTTTAGGAATGAGGGTGGGGTGGGATGGGACGCCTATTTCTGCAGCAGGAACCCCAGTTTCTGAGGAGACACTGTGACTACATCCGGACAGACCATACCTGGGATGGGGAAGTAGACACCCCCCACCCCCCCGACCGGGTGACATAGAGAACGAGAAACTGGAGGAAATAAAAGAACACAAGTTCACCCAGACACGACTGATTCTCAGCTGGGCTGGCTCCAGCTCTGTGTAGCTCTCCGGGGCCATTCCTGGCCCAGAGCTGAAAATGGACTTGGGAATAGCTCCATCCATCCAGTCTCCGTAGGACAGTTTCTCCTTTGGCCCCTTCTGGTTGAAGGAAACAGGATGATGAAGCTGGCTTTTCTCTTCCGCTTAGCTGCTTGCAGAGCCTGTGGGTTTGGGAGCTCTCTTACCAGCCCCAGGAGGCTGCCCCAAGCTCCCAGTGCTTCCAGCGGGGATGATGCCCGCCGGGGTGCCACAGACTGATGGACCGGAAATCCTTATTAAGAAGTCTGTTGTTAAAAACAGAACCAAAACATGTTATGTATACTTTTCAATGAATGATACACATATAATAACCATCACAGTCAAGATAGAGAGCAATTCCCTCCCTCAAGAAAGCTCGCTGGTGCTCCTTCCCGGTCCATCTCCCCCAGTCACCGCCCCCTGAGACAAGCCCTGACCTGCTCTGCGTCCCTTTGGATGCCTTCGTTGCCACACACAGGGGGTCATCTGCAGGTGCTCCTGGGTCACTTCTTGCACTCAGGATGTTTTGAAACTCATCCCTTGTGTATTCCACTGTGTGGATGTGCCTCAGTTTCTCCGCTGATGGGCACTGGATTGATTCCAGATGTAGGTGGTTATGAATAAAGCTGTTATAAGCAGTCATGTGGAAGCCTTTGTATAGACTACTGTTGTCATTTCTCTTGGGTCAATAACTAGGTATGGGATTGGTGTCTGTGGGCAAACTGCCTGTTCTACCATCAAGAACCATCACATGATTTTCCCACTGCTTGTGCCAATTTACATTCTGACCAAAAAGTGTGCAGCGTTCCAGTGGCTCTGTATCTTCCCCAACACTTGGGACTGTCAGTCTACTTTATGGGGTCATTCTAAGAGGAGTGAAGTTGTATTGCATTGTGGCTACTGGTGTTGCACATCTCATCGTGAGTTTATTAGTGATTTGAGTCTCTTCTAGAGAACTCTACACTAGAACTCTAGAGTCTCTACACTAGAGTGTAGTGACTATTTAAATAATTGTCTTCATTTTTTATGATGTTGTCATTATTACATCATAATGTAAAAGGTTTTTTTTAAAGATTTTATTTATTTATTTGAGGGACAGAAATAGTGAGAGAGAGCCCAAGCAGGGGGACCAGGAGGCAGAGGGAGAAGCAGGCTCCCCGCAGAGTAGGGAGGCCGATGTGGTGCTTGATCCAGGACCCTGGGATCCTGACCTGAGCCGAAGGCAGGTGCTTAACCAACTGAGCCACCCAGGCGCCCCTACACTGTAAGAGTTTTAAAAAAAATATCTTTGTCTCTCCTTTTAATTTTCTTTTTTTTTTTTTTTAAGATTTTATTTATTTACTTGACAGACAGAGATCACAAGTAGGCAGAGAGACAGGCAGAGAGAGAGAGAGGAGGAAGCAGGCTCCCGCAGAGCAGAGAGCCCAATGTGGGGCTCGATCCCAGGACCCTGGGATCATGACCTGAGCCGAAGGCAGAGGCTTTAACCCGCTGAGCCACCCAGGAGCCCCTCTCCTTTTAATTTTCTTTAACAGTGTTTTCAAGAAGCAGAAATTTTAAAATCTAATTTTTCATTATTTAATGGTCAGTGCCTTTTGTATCCTAAGAATTATTTGATGATCTTGAGATCATAGTAATTTTCTCCTGGATTTTCTTCTGTCATTTATAAACTTTTAGTTAGGTTTATGAGCCACTTAGAGTTAAATTTTATGTATGACCTGAAGTAAGGTTTGGGATTCTTTTTTTTTTTTTTTAATTTTATTTATTTATTTGTCAGAGAGAGAGCGGGAGCGAGCACAGGCAGACAGAGAGGCAGGCAGAGGCAGAGGGAGAAGCAGGCTCCCCGCTGAGCAAGGAGCCCGATGCTGGACTCGATCCCAGGACCCTGGGATCACGACCCGAGCCGAAGGCAGCCGCTCAACCAGCTGAGCCACCCAGGCGTCCCTGGGATTCTTTTTTAAATGAATATATAGTTATTCCCACGTTATTTTTTGAAAAACTATCATTTTTTCAATGAGATACATGGCATGTTTGTTGAAAACCAGTCCTATGTGTGCAATTATTCATGAGCTCTTGATTTTGTTCCATTGATCTAGAATGTCTATTTTTTCAATAACTTTGTAGAAAGTCTTGAAATCTGGTAGTTGTAAGTCCTTTAATTCCATATTTCTTTTTCCAAATCCTTTTGGTTGTTCCATATCCTTTACATGTGAATATAAATTTTAAAATTCACGTGTTAATTCCTACAAATAATCTACTATAATTTAGATTGGAATTGCCTTAAATTTGTAGATCAGTTTGGGTAGATGACTTTGGGTAGTATCAAATATTCTGATTCATAGACTTGGTATGAGTCTCTGTTGACCTAGGTCTTGTTGAATTTCTCTTGGTAATGTTTTTGTTTTTGTTTTTGAAAGATTTTATTTACTTATTTGACAGAGAGAGATACAGAGAGAGAGAGAGGGAACACAAGCAGCGGAAGTCGGAGAGGGAGAAGCAGGCTTCCTGCTGAGCTGGGAGCCCAATGTGGGGCTTGATCCCAGGACCCTGGGATCATGACCCAAGCCAAAGGCAGATACCTAAAGACTGAGCCACCCAGGCGCCCCGTCTCCTGGTAATGTTTTAGATATTTCAGTGCACTCATCTTACACCTACTTTGCTAAATTTATGCCCAAGTATTTTGTTTTTCGTTACTGTAAGTGGTATTTTATTTCAATTTCTGCTTGCTTGTTGCTTAGTATGTAGAAATAAAACTTGTTTATATTGACCTTGTACTTGTCTCTTTACTAAACTCACTAATTTATTCTAGTAGCTTTTTGGGTGGATTTCTTAAGAAGAATTTTCTAAAGTCACGATCACATGTCTTTACATAAAGTAAGTGTTGCTTCTTTTTCTCTAATGTGTACATCTTTTATCCCAACTTCTTGCTTTATTGCACTAACTAGAAAAGATGCACCAGTAACTATGTTAGCTGTAAGTCTTTTCTGGATATCCCTTATCAATTTGGGAAAATCCTCTTATTCTTAGTGTTTTATCATAAATTGGTATTAAATTTGGTCAAATGCTTTTCCTACATCTATGAAGGTGATTGTATCCATGTTCATTTTTAGGGCATGTTGCCCAAATTTCCTACTGTCTTTTGTTAGTGTTCTTCTTGCATTTTACTTTTAAAAATAACTCTCCTTGAGCTCTGGATCTTTCTCTTCTTACTTGTCACGTCCCAGCAGACTGAGTCACCGCTGAGACCTGGCTCTAAGGGGGTGGGGTGCAGAGGATTCAAGGCAGCAAGACTGGACTATGTTCCAGGTCATTTCTAACTAATGGATCTAATTAAGATATTAGGACTTCTATCACTCCTTCCTCTGTGTATGAAATGGGAATACTGTCTGTTGCACTCAAACATATCATAGGCTGAACGAGACTTGTCCTGAGAGTTACATACATGAGATATTTGTAACACAGTGGAATCATTACTGATCTCAAAATGATTTTCTTAAGGGAAACTTGTAAGGAGGCAATAACACAAGAGAGGGGAAAAAAAAATTCTGGAAATATTATATGCACTAGAAAAGTTCTCATACATTGTTAACCCCAGTCTTCTTGCTCCTACTTCCTTGCAGCCCATTCATATCTGGGTGTATAGAAAAATTAACGCTAGCATGAGAAGCATTAGCTATGTAGGTGGCAAAAGGCAAAAAGCCAGGCTACATCCCCAAAGCAAGCAAGCAAATAAAACTCTAATCGCTTACATGATTGCAGATGAATTATATATAAAATTACTTCAAGAGTCCAGGAATAAAATCAGAGCTACCAAAATAGAAAAGCAGATACGTGGACTCACTTTTCTTGGGAATCTCTGATAATGGATTTCTTCACCTGCTGGACTCTGCTGACATTTTGCAAGCATATTGTAAAGTATGATAAAACTTTACTGAATATGTATAAATTTTGTTTGTTTTGTATTGTCTTATTTTGGGTCAGATTGCTGTTTAAACCTAAAAGCCAACCAATATGCTAAATACACAATGATACCATCATGAACAATTACATGGATGCCTACTGGCTTTTCTTGGGACACCTTTGTTCATGACTAAAGCTGTCACTGTGTGGATGTAGATGAATTATTTTCTGGAAGTAAAAAGTGAAGAAAAAGCAAAGGACATCTCCCTCATTGCTTTAACCTTGGGGGAACAGGATAAATCTGGTTTTGGCATCTCTCCGAGGAAAAGAATATCTTGACACGTACATAGAGCTCTTGGAGAAAGCCCAGTATCCACTGGCAAGAAAGGGCGAGATTCTGAATACATCTAAATAATGGGCAGAGCATTGAAATGCCTGACTATGGCAGACCACTCACCAGGGTATAAATCATGCTGTTTGCCATGTGCAACACATCAGACGTGAGTGTGACTCCAGCTCATGTAATGAAATGGCTTTTCATGAAGTTTGTGCAGATAAATTAAGCAGCACGGCTAAGAATTATGTTTATAATCCAGTTTCAAGCACGAAGGGGAAAAGACACTTGCTATGTCTATAACAAACACAAAGAAAGCTTTTCCTTGTTAAGATGCAGGCAGGCCAGCCCACTGATCAAAGAATTGAGCCCGCTGGAATTCCACATGCTCCTCCATAAAGTCAGGGATGACTGGTGTGAATTTTGGCATCTGCTCTAACCACCAAAATTTGTTCTTAGTTTGTTCTCAGACCCTCTTGGGGACAATGACTGCAAGGACACTGCCTACCCTGGGGAGGAATTTTGCCTCCAGGATCCCCGTTCTCACCACCCCCCCAACCAGGGGACTGTATTATGTTAAAATATCTCTAATGTCGAAATTAAGATTCCTTTGATATCCCACCCCCCCACCCGGGACTTTTTCTTGAAAAAAATTAGGACAAAAATCAGGCAAAAGGCATCTTACTCTTCTCTTATTCATGTTATCTGGAGGGTGATTTTCTATGCTTCTCTCCAACTGGGTCTGGCTCAGAACCCCAGAAAAAGGATCCCTCTCTCCCTAAGAACCTGCTATGCCAAGACAGCTAGGGCCTGTGGGACGGAACGGGCTTGTGGAAAATCCTCCCAAGTTACCTGTCTGGTTGGTTCAGCTGCATTCTATCTGATCTGATATTTTTCCTTAGTGATGTTATTCAAGGGTCAAATTCCTGGTTTCCTTGGTTTAAATAAATCGACTGTGTATAGCTAGTCTGCAACAGAAGGCACATCACCGTATATAGAGTGTAAGAGAGATTTCCCTTTGACGAAGAAAGTAAGTTAAATGTTTATAAGAGATTTGCAGGTCTGGATACCATTAACTTTAAACAATTAATAAAAGTGACACCAGGACACAATAAATTCTAGTTTTCGAAGAAACAATTTGACTTTATACATTGTTTCTGCCTCACTGGTGTTTGAGATGAAAGGGACAGTAATTGAAATAAAACTCATCAGCATTAAAGAAGGCCTCATGGAGAGAAGCAGAAGGGGGTGGTGGTTAGAAAGACCAGAATCCTGCAAATTCTGGGGGGGAGGAGGGGAAGCTTAGGGATCTGAGGGAGAAGGCCACAGGGACACACAGCCATGTAGCCAGACCAGGGCCTGGAGAAAATATTTTTAAGTTTTAAAAAGATAAGAGAATAAGCAAGGGGTGGATTGAATACATTTTTGCATCTTACCTTCCTTGTTCCAATTTCATGATTGAAAAAAACCCTCAAGTTCCTAGAAGCCAATGGAAAAATAGTACTTTATGCAAATAAACAATAACAAACATGTAATCTAAGTGGTCCCACGTTCCCCCACCCTACTGGGGTTCCCCTTCTTCTGAAATCTAAATAGTTCTAATTGCTAACATTTGGCATATGCTACGTGCTAATCCTTTATCAATCCATCTTTAGGGACCACATCTAATCTTATCTTGCACATACTGTACTCTCTCTCGTTTTGGGGTGCTGGCCTTTCAGTTAGTCAAGCACTCACACCACCTCCTGCCACAGGACCCTTGCCCATGCTGGACCCTTTTCCTCGATTGTTGTGATTAACTCCACATATGTCTCAGATCTCAGCTCAGACGCCATGTCCTAGAGAAGAACATCTCGACTCCCCAAGTTAGCTGAGGCCCCATATCACGGTATCTCTTAGCACCCTTCTCTCTCTTTTGTGTCCTTACCATAGTTGTAATTGGACACTTGAGGGTGAGGCTTGGGTTCCACTAGACTGGAAAGTCTGTGTGGGCAAGTGTCACCTCTACTTTTGTTTTCCAGAGTTTCTCTCAGCTTCTAGTCAATGCCTGGCACAGAAAAGGTACTCCATACATATTCACTGAATGAATGGTGGGTGGAGGTTGAATGACATCAAAGACCAACCTGGCTTGCCTTAACTGGGGATTTATATTATCCACAGAACCCAACAGTTTCCATGGGAAGAAGCCATGTGCCGCATCAAACTGATTTACTCCAGAGAGGCCATATTTTTGTCACTGTTGGGTTCTTTGGGGCTCTAGACCCAACTAATATAAGTCTTCATTTTCTACTGTTGAAAATGGCTTTCCTGATCCTGTCAGTTGGTGAGAGGTCTGGGGTTACTTAAGCCTGTGTTCCACAGGCGACATCATACTCAACATTTATATTTGTCCCAAGCCCTTTCTTCCTCCAAAATATCCCACTGTCCCTCTGTCTTTTTCTTTTTTTCTTTTTTAATTTATTTGACAGAGAGAGAGATCACAAGCAGGCACAGAGGCAGGCAGAGAGAGGGGGAAAGCAGGCTCCCCACTGAGCAGGGAGCCCAATGCAGGGCTCGATCCCAGGACCCTGAGACCATGACCTGAGCTGAAGGCAGAGGCTTAACCCACTGAGCCACCCAGGTGCCCTGTCTTTGCTATAATTGCATCCCCCCTACATTTTTATGAAAAATCCCCTCTATCTGAAGCTCATGTTTGACCTCAATTACTTTTTTGTCTCCTGGTTACAGCCTCATGGTCCTTGAAGATGTAGGTGCTTGAGTCATAGTCTTCCTCTTTAACTCAATCCCTTGTATTCTCTGGGGAGTTCCAGTGTCTATGAAGCTAAGTCATGCCAAGAGCTGTTATTAGAGCCTCCTCCACCCACCTGCAACGGAAGCCACTCCTAGACTCACTAGGAGTCTCAAGACAGCCCCCACCCACATTCCCTCACATCTCCTCTGTCTCACATTCACTCCTAATGCAACAGCCTTTCGACCACACATGTGACCCACAGTCCCTCCATTTCTAGCAGTCAGCACCTAGAACGCTCTCGCTCTAGAAACTCTGCCCTGAAAATCTCCAACTCTGAAGCCATCCCAAAATATGCCAACTTCACTCCTGCATCGGAGCTCAGCTGGGCAGGTCAGTACCATGGCACATTGGGAGTCTACAATGGCAGCTGAGCCCACAGTTTTGCTTGGAGTGTCGTTCTTCTGTCCTCAGCAGCACCCTGTTGCAGGAAGCAAGGCTTCGCCGTACTCTTGTCTCCCTCTACCTGACCCTCACCAACATTCCACAAGGATGATGTAGCCTCCACCTGGACCAAGGAAGGGACAGGGAAGGAATGGGAAAGGCTTCACCTTACGTTGTTCTTCCCCCTTCAAACTTCTGTGCAACCACATGGATCCCTCCCCCTGCACCATCCATGGAATGACGTGTCTTTCTGGCTGACAGGACGGCCCCTTCCACCTCTGTTTTTGTTCAGACTTCCTCCCTCTCTCCCACCTCCTTCCTCTTAACACACTGCCAGGCTAAACTAGACCCTGTTCCCTTGGCCTCAGCTTCCGTGAACACAGTAAATTGGCAGACATGCCAACAGGGCCTCTTACCCTCCGGGACTCCAGAATGCCCCCAGCCTCACCTTCCTCAGCCTTCATCTCCAGTCCATGGCTTCTTTACCTTTTCTTCATGGAAGCACTCTGATACAGTTGAATTACTTTCACTTTGCTGTCGCTCTTCCCTTGTATTGTTTTAGGACACTACTTCTAGAATCCATGCTTTAGTTCTACCTATGGTCTCCTCAGATGCTGGGAATCTGTTGAAGGTGTGGATATCCTGGGAACTGGCCTTGCTAGCTATAGGCTTTTAAGCTTCCTCCTCCTCAAATTAAAAAAAAGAATGTTCGATGAGACAAGATCATTGGACAGGTGCTCTCTTCTCTTTGAATACTGTCCTCTCCTCTGATACAAATTTTGAAGGGGCTGGGGGGAATAAACATAGGAATAAAGGAAGAAATAGATATTTAAGAATCAACACTTGGACACAAGGAGATGATATGGAGACTACGGTTTACCACTTTCATTTTCTAGGTACATAGGTAGAATAAAAAACAGAAATTCCAGGACATGAACATTATGCCTAGCCAAAGAGGCTGAGATAAAAGAAACACGTTCTTAAGTCTATCTCCTAAAAAGAATATAAGCTTGGCAAATAAGTGGTGTGCTTTGAGTGAAGGAGCCTTAGAGGCAAAGCGTTGTCATACAATGAGCTGGATATCCTGGTTTATTATGGAAACCGTAACTGCCGTAGTTTCTCATCGTAGTGTGGCATCCGTGAAAGAGCACTGGGCTACCGCATTTCCCAGATCTCTTCAAGACTTAAATCCACTCTTACCTCCATTCATCTTAGAAAGTACTTGCCTAACTTGGAATTTCGAATGTGTAATAAAATTTTGATGTCTCTTGAAGGGTCAGATAAATTACAAGAAAGGGAAAACTTGTTAGAAAAATAATTTGTCTGAGGAGCCAATTCCCAATCAGAAATCTCATCCAACAACCCTGGTTGGTTGTTGGGATTGTGAAGTATGAGCGTTGGACCTCCTGTGAGAACAGATCCAGCTGTGGGCTTTCAGATTCTACCCCACCACAGCCCAATTTCCAAAGACATAGTTAAAGCCTTCTCATCATACCACAGTGTCTTCTTTTCTCTATGCAGCTAAAATTTCAGACTCCTCTCTTGCTCCATAAGGAGAATATGGAAATCTGGAGTGGAGACTGAAGACACTGCAGAGTGGGCTGACTCCAGGTCTTCAGCTGGTCCCGGGGCTCAATCTCCAGACCCCCCATGTTGGGAGAGAGATGGGCCCTGTCTGCAGCCTCTAGCACAGCTCTTCTGCTTCCTGACTTGAGGAAAGCTCTACGTGATTTTTTAACAAGTTCTAGGGGATGGAGTTTATGTTTTTGTTTTGTTCTTTTCTTAATCCCTTAAATATGTTTCTAGAGAACTTGTTCCCATTCAAAAATAGTTGGTTTTATTTGTTTGTTTTCCTAAATTGAGGACATAGTTTACTCTGGTACAACATATTTTGAAAAAATTCCTCACCTCAAAACTACTATCTCAGATTATCATCGCTTCATTTTAAATAGAACATTATACCACTGAAGTTATAAAGTGGAAAGATGGTCTCATACCACAGAACTATCTTTACCACAGGAGATGGGAACCTTATGTGGATGTATCCAAAAACATAAGACCATCTTTATTTTTCTCATTTTATCTTAAACCAGTTAACACTTTGCCACACACAGATCGACATGAGCGTGTTTTGGATTTACTCATTCAGATGAGTAAAAGCCTAGATAAAAAAACAACAACAACAACAAAAAATGATGGCTCTTTCATACACATTTTAAGTATTAGTGAACTTCACAGGAAAAAGAGTTCTCTCTTTTTCTTACAATGTTTGTGTTTCTCATATTTTAACATGGCACACACTACATTGCACTGTGTGTCTTTCTCTCATACACATGGGTTTCTTCTCTTGTGCAAAGAAGCAAGATGGGCTGGGTGTCATTGGGTGCCGGTCTTTTGTTTGTTGAAAGGATCCATTGTCCAAATGCATGTCCACAGACCATGGCTCCTTTTTCCCAGTCATTACCCTCAGTGGGAACTGAAAAAAAAATTTGTCTAAACATTGTTGAGCATAGAAATTATTTTTCCCAAGTTAAGTGGATGGACTTTTTAGAATAAATCTAAGAATGGTAATTTTGAAACGGAGGCCATCCACGTTCTGTTTCTGATTTCTAATGAGAATAGATATATTACAGGATTTATGTAATTTTTTTTAATTCAATGATTTAAAAACTAATGTAGTGAATGGGAGTTGGGAAATAGTTTGGCTGGCAGCATGATTGATGGTTGTTGAGTTTGGGCAGGGAAAGAGACCCCGGGCCTTGGCCTAGAGGAGCAGTGAGACAAAGAAAATTAAATTGGCCTGCCCAATAAAACAAGAATTCACAATTTTCATGGCAGCTTAAGAGGGAGTCTATGAGAGGGCTTACGGATGAATTGGGGAGTAGGGAAGGATTGGGTCCAGCTGCATGGAGGGAGGTCAGAGGCAGGGGTCAGCCAGGGAGATGTTCCCTCTGGGGGAAATGGCCAGGAGAGCACCAGGGACGGGGGAGGGGTCTCCTCATATGCCTACTAGGCAGTTTCCAGCCACCTGCTGTATGACTATGGAGTATTTTCCCTTATTTCTGACTCCTTAGGCAACTTCATTAAAACTAGTCTCATGTGAGTGATAGCTCAGAAAAATCATGGAAGAGTCTCCATCTTTCCATGTTTGGTTTGACATAGAGTGGAGACAGGAAGCAGATGTAAGAGGTGAGAATCTAAGTGAAACATAATTGAACAGAAGGAAGATATTAGTGCAGGGAGTAACTATAAGAAATGGAAAGTCCCTGAGATTCCTGAGAAATGCAGGGAGTCAGCTAACTGGGGGATGGCGGATAAACTCACTTTCATTTTGATATTAAAGGAGAGGAGGATGCGCTCACAAGATGGAAGGTTTGGAAACACCCACACAGCTGATTCTGGGGCTGTGCCTATAATTCGTCTGATGTTTTTCTTAAATGGCAGCTTCTCCTGACTTGTCACTGGCCAGTTGAGCAACATCTTCAACTTTATGGTGTAAACAGAACCGGGAATCTTGCCTATGACACCCAACATCCTCACGTCGTGGGAGGAACCTCCTTGCCTTTTTCTCAGCACCCAGCACTTTTCCTAGGAAGATGGTTATAATAGCAAGACTTCAAAAATGAACCCATAAAGCTGCATTACAATAAGATATTTTTTTGCCAAAAATTATTTTTTTTTTCAGAAAACAGCATCAAACAGAAATTTCTGAAATCAAGAACAGGAAATGAGTGATTCAGCAGGCTGGATTTCACCCAAGGAGCTGTCTCCACAGCTGTAGAGAATAGTTGAGAAAAGTTCCAGGGGACTTGCCTGGTACTGCTTGAAAGCAGTCAGGCTGAGAACCACAGAGAACTCTCCAGAATGTGATGGAGGACAGTTGCAAAGTCCAGCTTTGTGTCAGAAAGATGTCATCTGGTGTCTCGCTCCACTGACTCTCCTTTAACTCTCCTGAACCCACACTTGGAGGGGGTCTGGGATAACTAGGGATTCAAGAGGGAAAGAGCATCTTCCCAGATAGGAGTGTCCAGGTGTTTGTTCTTCTCTGAGAAGCTGAACAGATGGTTTGCCCCAACAGCTGGCATCATTGTGCTCTTTCCCAAAATCTAATATAGGGCTGGTTATGGGGCCAGAACTGCCCTTTGGGCAAGGCGGGGGGAGCTCAGGGAGCAATGATTCATTTGCTTACTCTCTCTATCATCTTAAAGAGCACTCAGCAAACACCCAGGTTGGCCTGTTATTATCTAATGAGTCTATGTGCCCAGTTCTGTTGGGTCCATGGAGAACCATTTGGAGGGACTTTCCCAGAGACCGGGCCTTGAGGGCCTGCATTGAAAAGAGGAGTAGTCCTTAAATGTGCTTTGTTTTTGAACACATCATGCCCTGATTTTAGTAGGAGAGCAATGCCCTTGTGCTCCTGTAGATGTTTCGTACTTCATTAGTCCCCCCACTAGTCCCCCACATCCTTCTGCCCCCACAATCAGCAGCACACCTGTGGCCAGGTCCTTTTCACTGCAAGACTAGATTTCTGTAACAGACCTCTTTAGTTGTTCTCCCTGTCCCCAGGCTTGACACGCTTCCGCCCAGCCCTCGCACCACCCTCAGTCTAATATTTCTTTTTAAAATTTTTTTTGAAGATTTTGCTTATTAATTTGACACAGAGAGAGAGCACAAGCAGATGGAATGGCAGGCAGAGGGAGAAGAAGGCTCCCTGCAGAGCAGGGAACCCAAAATGGGGCTCGATCCCAGGACCCTGGGATCATGACCTGAGCTGAAGACAGACGCTTAACTGACAGAGCCCCCCAAGTGCTCCCCTCAGTTTAATCTCTCTAAAACATTATTTCCATCATGTCACTCTACTGTTCAAAAATCGCAGATACACCTACATACTTTTCAAAATGAGTTGTGGTCTAAACACAGGGACACTGACATGTATCATAACAACAAAATATTGATTGGACTTTTCCTGTCATTGAATACTTCTGTCAAGGCCCTGAGCCAAGGATAAGGTTTGACAAGTACCCCCAAATTTTTACAAGTACCTAGATTGCCTCTAGGAATTAGTAAGAGGTGGCCAAATTGGTCTTCCAAGTGCCTGTCCCAATCCCCAAGTATTTATAACAAGAGAAGACAAGAAATTTGAGGGGAGTTCGATGTAGTGGCTAAATTCTAGAAGTCTCAGTGCTGTATACTGTTGGCTGAGTGGGGAGCTGTAGGCATTTTCCCGCTCTCAGGCCAGCTGACAGAGACTCTAGGATAGGCATGTGTGAAAATGGGGGGTACCTAAAGGAGGGAAAGCTGGTGTTTACTTTCTCAGCGAGATGTTTGCTGTGGTATCTCCAGGCCTTCCCTAGGGCCATCAGCCCCTAAGAGGGAAGTTGGACGGGAGTGTTCTAGGGATAATTTTGTGTGTCTCTGAGGGCACGTGGTGCTGGTGAATGTGGGTAGGGATGCTTACTTCTATCCAGAGAATCCTGAAGGCAGGAGACTGGATTGAACAGCCTATAGACGAAGGCTGGGGAGAGAGATCAGCAGCATGGTAAGGATACTTGAATTTTCCCAGGTACCCAGACACTGAAGAATATAGACTCGAGACTTTTCAAAGGTGCCTCTATTAAAAGGACCACCTTCTTCACGCCTGCTGATGGGTCTCATGCCCGGTGTAAGAGCCTTTGTGTGCTGTGCTCTTAGGGACAGGAGCTGGAAGTGGTCAAGAAAGAAAGAGAAGAGACCTGCCGAGCACATCACCCTCACCAGAGAGCTGTGAGGTGCTAAAGTCTGCAGATGGCTTCTAGAGAAATCATGCGCACTTTCCAAGAACAACGTAGCCTTGGACCGGCCCACGCTGAACAAAACTACCAGCCAGAACAGTTCAGTGAAACAAACCAACACTTTTTTTTTTTTTTTGGCAACATTCTCAATACTTGGGAGGGACTGTGGCATCTGCCCAGATGTTGATAAGTGAGGGGAGAGCTGGTACAGGCTGTCTAAGGCAGTGGATGGATAAAGTAATCCCGTTTGTTATTTTTATTCTAATGACTTCAGACTATACAATAAATATTTCACTTGTACACACATGTACAAAATACAGCTAAAAGCTTTATTATTTAAAAAATTTCCAATTTCCAATAAGCATTTCGCAGATCTGTGATGTCTGAGCAGTAGAGGCATGTAACTTGTGATATAGGAAGAAGTAAAGGTACTTTCCAAGGAATGCATATGAGAGAGGTCATCACAAAAACACGTAAGCAGACATTTAGTTCCTTTCTGTATACAGGTTTGAAAGCAGAGTGATAGGAATGCAGGGGAAGGAGCATTTGGGAGGTGGGAATTCCTAGCTCCCCTGACTTGGCCACAATAGAACTGATCAATTTCACTGGTCACTTACCCTTCGAAAATTCTACTTCTTCATTTTTTCCTGGAACAAAACCTGAGCTTCCCTTTCCCTGTTTCCTCATTGACTTATTTCCATCTAAAACGCCCTGCTTTTCATTCAGTGCTTGGAAAACATGACTTATCTTTACGTTCCTCCTCAGGTCTTGCCTTCCTTCTTTCGTAACCACCGTCTGCCCCTAAGTCCAAGACATTTCTATTTCTCTCTGTGCTTAATCATATTCTAACTTGTTGCATCTCCTGACTGATGTTTCACTTTAAACTTGCAACACTGTTCTTTGCTTATCACTTAAAAGTCAGATGCATGATTTTCTAGCTTTCTTCTCTCCTGACTGGTATTCAACCCAGTTCACTGAAGCTTCATGGGAAATCAGCTGGGACCATCTCACAAGAGAAAAAGTCCCTCTACGTGTCCCTCCAGACATCATTCTGTCTGTATGTCATGGGACACACCGTCCATGCATTAGGCGGGATGCATCATCATTCAGGGCCCAGGCAGGAGACACTTATTAGACCAGGAAAGTTTAATAGAAAGGATGATTAAGTCAACAGGGAAATAATCCATAAAGGGTACTGAGAACTCTAAGAATACAAGAAGAGCAGATATGAGGAGCAGCCAGTACTTCTGAAACAGAGGCAGAGTATTTAAGGAAGGAACAAATGAGAAAGCGAGCCCAACAGCCCCCAGACTGACTGAGAGAGCGCGGCTGTGCGCACCCCTCCTCCCCCACCCAGTGGAGAGATTAACTGCGGTGTCCCAGGGCCACACTGGCAAGCAGGAAACTGCCCATCGGCATGCTGGCAAACCGTTCTAGGAAAGCCCCAGATTTGCAGGGTAGTGGTATAGGAGAGATTGCTGCAGGTCGCCAGGAAGCTCTTGGATGTTGCTGAAACTCACTGGGAATCCGCCAGCTGAGGCCTCAGTGACACCGGGAAGCTGGCTGGCCCTGGGCAGGATGCACTGGGAGTGCACCCTCTGGAGTGGGGGTGAGCCTCCCACGATGCCTCAATGTCTCCAGCACCGCAAGCCACCACATGCGGCAGAAGCCAGCGGGGCATTGCTCGCTGCAACCAGGAAGGGGCGCCCCTGCCCCTGGAGCACACTCTTTGGAGAAAGCTTACCATTGTGCCTTCTAAGCACAGAGCCCAGCGCCAGCATCACGAAGCAGAGCAAAGAAGAGTGAATTTGAAACTGATGGCTGTAAAGTGATCACAGGCTCAGCGAGAGGAGCCGACAAAGGGGAACATGGTGCAGGAGGGCGCTGTGGGACCATCCCACTGAGCCTCCTCCCACTCGGCTCCCAGACTCCTGTTTATGGGAAACCATGCATTGCTTAATTTTTATACCGCTTTCAGGTGGAAATTCTGTTACCTGAAGCTGCAAGTATTTTATCTGATACAAAATTTACTTGCTTTGTTTTTATCAAAATGTAAAATATCAAAAATACTATCCTGGCATTTTGAAGGCACATGATTAACAACCCTAAAGAACACAGAGTTTTAATAAAACACAGCGGTTTCATACTCACTTCTTGCTACCCCAGAGTCAATCAATGCAACCAGTTCTCTCTCTCTCTATGGAAACAATTTTAATTGCAGCAAGACACACTAACAGGACAGTCAGCATCTCATCATTTTCAAGTGCATGGTGTGAAGTGGCGTGAAGTACTCCCACACTCACAACCGTCGTACAACCCATTCTGTGTTTTGATTTTACTTTTGGTGGCCTCCGTGTTGCTAAAATATTTGCTTCACAAAATGCTGGTGTTTATTTGTCACTGACAAAGCCATCGTTTTAGATTCTCCTATTATACATGCTAAGTCCACTTGCTGGGCATCTCCTTCTTCAACCCAAAGAGCTATGTAACTGTTTCATATGTGACCCTTCCGCTCTCGTCATTGTTTTAGGAACTTAGCATGTAAACAGCCATTTCTCTAGATAGGAGGGACCATCTTTCTCACCTTCTCTTTGAAAAATACAGTATTTCCTTATTTTCCAAAGTTAAAAAGGGGAGTTATAAAAACCAGTTTATTTGCCTAACTATCATGTAATGACTGAGTGAAGTTTTGGATCTATTCACCAGAATCCCAAGTGATCCAAGGTTATGGGCAGGAGATCAAATTTCTGTGCTTTATTTCCTGACTTAACTTTCTAAAGTTTTCTAAATCATGTCAGTTCTTCCCAGTGGTATCACTTTTTTCTTTTCTCTTCTTCTTCATTTTTTTTTTTTAAGAGAGATTGAGAGAGCAAAAGCGAGCACAAGCAGTGAGAAGCAGACTCGTCACTAAGCAGGGAGCCTGACATAGGGTTTGATCCCAGGACCCCGGGATCATGACCCAAGCTGAAGGCAGAGGCTTAACCGACTGAGCCTAGGCACCCCCAGTGGTGACACTTTTGTCAAGGAGTTCCTTGACATTAGAAAAGCCATATGTCCTCCTGATAGAAATTGATGGCTGGGTGATTCTAGTATATTCGGGTCATCCTTTGGGGACGTTTGGTGGCATTTGCAATTGTGTTCCTGATGCAGAGTTCCCTGTGCAGCTGTTGCTCTGTGGCCTGACTTCTGTGTTGGGTTCCTGGATTCCTGGATTTAATGTTCTCCGCCTTTGGGTGGTTGAATCCTTCATGGTCCTAAGGTACATTCTTTTTTTTTTTTTTTAATATTTTATTTATTTAAGAGAGAGAGCATGAGAGGGGAGAAGGTCAGAGGGAGAAGCAGACTCCCCATGGAGATGGGAGCCCGATGTGGGACTCGATCCCGGGACTCTGAGATCATGACCTGAGCTGAAGGCAGTCGCTTAACCAACTGAGCCACCCAGGCGCCCCCTAAGGTACATTCTTTAGTAGCTTTTTAGGAATAGGTACATTTCTGAATCCTTGTACACCTGAATTGTTTTGACTTTGCATGTTCACTTAATGGATAGTTTGGGTATTTTATTTTTGTTGAATATAATTCATATAACATAAAATTCATCCCTTGAATTATACAATTCAGTGGGTTTTAGCATATTAATGAAGTCATGCAATCATCACTATGTTATTCCAGGACGTTTATATTATTGACTTGGTATTTAATTTTTGTGTATTTCTACATCCAACCTCCTACAAAAATTCTTTGGAGCAAGGACTATACATCATACACCCGGTGCTAGGCTAAAGCAGTATTGAGTAAGATGAAAGGTAAATGAAAATCTAGAGACTTCCTTTGCTGCCTTGGTGAAGTCAGCGGCCGTGTTGGATAAGCCCATGTGGTAGGAATCTGTGTTTAGCCTTTGGGGTCTGAGGGCAACCTTTAGGAGCTGAGCACAACCTCCAGCCAATAGCCAGCAAGAAGCTGAGGCCCCCAGTCTTACAAAGGCAAAGAAATGAATTCTGCCATTGACATGAGCAAGTAAAAAGCGTTCTTCCCCATTAAAGCCTCCAGAGGAGAGCACAGCCCAGGAAATATCTTGACTGCAGCCTTGGGAGATCCTAAGCAGAAGACAGCCAAGCCATGTGTGGAACTGTGACCCACAGATAGTGTTAGGTAATAAATGTGTGTTCTGCTTAAAGCTGCTAAGTCTGGTAGTGTGTAGCACAGGACTAGAAAGCACGTCTCCTCAGCATCTTCCACTGATCATTCCCGGGAGATCTCCGGTGTCCTGTGCGCGGGGAAGCCAACCTTCTTGCTGTGTTGTCAGCATCAAGAATGGAATCTTACAAATTGAAGAGAAGTCACCAAGATGTTGGTACAAATTTTAATCCAACTTCTGAAGAAATCATTATCCTCCATATTATTTTGAAGAACAATAGTCTAAAAGCACAGTTGTAAGGTTAAGACATGCTGAATGTCTTCAGGAATTTTTCCTATCACATGAAAAAGGCTGAGGGATACAGAATCGATATTAACAGTGCCATTGTTAAGGCTAAAAATCTGAAAAAAGAAGATATCATCTTTTTTTGGGGGGGATGGCTGAAGAGAATGTGGACCCAGAGAAATGATAGGAAACAGCTTAGTGGGGTGCACAGAGAATCAGATATGGAATCAGGCAGACACATATTCAAATCCTGCATTTGAAATCCTGACTTCAGAAAAGCTGCTTACTCTCTATGATGAAGCCATGCCATATGAAAAAAGTGCAGCCAAAATTCTCCCTAAATTTTTCTTGTGATGAGTATTGAATAACACATGAAGCATTTAGGATAGAGCTGTACCCAGCCACATAGTTATACTACCTAGAGGTAACACTATTCAAAATATCTAATTTTTTTTAAAGATTTATTTTATTATTTATTTGAGAGAGAGAGAGAGAAAGAGAGAGAGCACAAGCAAGAGGGACAAAAGAAGAGAGGGAGAATTTCAACCAGACTCCCTGCTGAGCACAGAGACCAATGTGGGGCTCAGATCTCACCACCCTGAGATCATGACCTGAGCCGAGACCAAGAGTTGCATGCTTAACCAACTGGCCCAGCCAGGCACCCCCAAAATGTTTTAATTTTTAATTTAATAATTTTAATTTTTAATATCTAAGTTAACTTTCAAGTTTTTGGTAAATTTTAACTTTTACACCCTAATTACTGCAATGCTTCTCCAGGAAGATCCTGACCGAGCCATGACCAAGGCTTTTGTGTGGCATAGCCCACAGTACGTTGACAATCCACGAGACTTCAGAGCACAACCTCCTCCCTGAGCTTTGCAGCTGAGCTAGAAACAAATAGTCAAAGGGACAAAATGTTGGACTCTACCTATCGGGATTTGCTTTTCTACATCAACGTGTGCTACTTTCATTCTCCCAGGAACCTCCTTTTGCACTTGTCCAAATGCCCATGACTTCTTATGGCTCTCAAACTCTTTAAACTGGGTGGAACATAATAGGAAACACTGAAGGACAGTGTCTTCACTACCCGCACTAGACCTTGTTTGCAGGGGCCTTGTGTTACTTCCCAGGGACACGTTATCCTCAATCTACATCACCAAGGTTTCCAGGCAGAGGGATAACAGACAAAGCACTGAAGTGGGGAAATATTTGGAGCATTTGAGGAACTAAAAGAAGGCCAGTGTGTTTAGAAAATGATAAATAAATGTTAGAGTGGCAGCAAATGAAACGTTGGAAGTAGAAAGGGGCCAAGATAAATAAATCTCTGCAGATTAGGGTGAAGAGTTTGATTTTTTCCAGATTATAATGAGGCTTTTCTTTATTTTTTAAACTATTTAATTAAAGAAACAACCAAGCTTAAGGAACAGAGGATCACCAATCATGCCAAATGCTCTCTGTTCCCACGGCTGACCATCCACTCTCAGGAAGCCCACATTTACCGACCACTATTGTCCACCATGGTTGTACCTCATAAAAGATGCTTTCCCAAACAAGGATATCGTTATACGTTGTGTAGTTTTAACTTTTTTGAAAACGGAGTAATAATACATGTCTTCTTGGGCAGTTGTTTTCGGTATGCCAGCTTTTCGTTTTCTAGATTCATCCATGTGTATGTGTGTAGTTGTCCTACTCACATGTCTAGTATTCCACGGGAGGGTTCTCCTTATGGCTCTTCTTTGGGTTGCTTCCCGTTTTTATTATAACAGATGTGATGCTGGGCACATTTGTAAACATGTCCTATTGGGCCTGTCTGCAAGAGTTTCTCTGGTATATAGAAGTAGGAGTAGGATGACTGAGTCGTATGTTGTATGCTCTTCAAGTGTATATAAGAAAATGTCAAATTATCTTCCAATATGGTCACCAATTTACACTGTTCAACAGACAATGAGTTCTCATTGTTGTACAGGTTCACCAGTATAAAATGTATTCCAATTTAAAACATTTTTGCTAGTCTTTTGGGCAAAATTGTATCTCAAGATTTTTTTTTGCCTTTGGCTCATTACTAATGAGGATGAGCATTGCCTCATTTGTTAATTTGTTTCCATGTTTCTTTTTCTCTGAAATACCTCTTTATATTTTTTGCTCACTTAAAAAATTAAGTTATCTCTTAATGACTTATATAACGTCTTCCATGTTAGATAATAATCCTTTTTTCGGTTTTATGAATTAAAAGTATCTTTGCCCAATTTGTGACCTGGCTTTTCATTTACTGATAATGTTCTTTCAAAACTGATGTTTGAAATATAGTTAGTAGAACTGATTTTCTTTTATGACTTTTGCTTTTTGTATTTTGTTAACTGAATTTTTTTTAAAGATCTTATTTATTTATTTGACAGAGAGAGAGAGAGAGAGAGAGAGAGAGATCACAAGTAGACAGAGAGGCAGGCAGAGGGGGAGGGGGAGCCTCATGCAGGACTCAATCCCAGGACCCTGAGATCATGACCTGAGCTGAAGGCAGAGGCTTAACCCACTGAGCCACCCAGGTGCCCCTGAATTTTTCTTACCTTGAAGTAACAAAGATATTCACATTCCTATCTAAAGTTATAAAGTTTTTCTTTTTAAGTCTTGAAAAAGTCACCTGGAATTTGTTTTTCAGTTTAGTGGAGAGGTGTGAGATCTTATTTATTTTTTCTGTAAAGTTAATCCATTGTCAGAACACCATTACTGAATAATTCATCCTTTCTCCATTGACTCGCTGTGCCTCTTTTGTATATGGTATTTATAACACCTGAAGTCTTTCTGGATATCTTTCCATCATCCCCTTTTCTTAGATGTTTGTTTAATAACTCTGTACACAATTTCAGGGGCATAGCGGTTTTGTTGTTTTTGTTTAGTTTTGTTTTGTTTTTGCGGGGGTGCTTAGTGTCTTTTAAGGAGAGATTTAAAAATCTCTTTTAAAAGTTTAAATTGTAAAAACATACAAAGAGAATCAGACATATTCACTTCCACAGTGGGAAAAACTTGACAATGAGTCCCCAAATAGTAAAAGCACAGAGAATTTGAGCAACACAGTTTACAGGCTTGAGGTAAATAAATTAATAGATAGATAGATAGATAGATAGATAGATAGAAACTGGGTATTCAATAATTAAAGTATGCATTTTCTATATACTCTATACACATCAGAGCATTTATTAAAGTATTATATACTAAGCTCTTAAGAAAATGTGAACAGATTTGCTATATCCAGATTATGTTTTTTTTTTTTAACATTCTTAGTTTATTAATCCTCTCATGAAAAATCTGCACAATCACCCCAGATAGAGCCACAGCAGTATCTTTACTCCTTCTGTTGTCCAATCTCCAACTCACTTTTTGCCAGTACCAACATTGGCTTTGCAGTCCCCCTGACTTTCTTCATTCTGTTCTTGCATTCTTTTCACTGTTTTCTTGAGGTCTTTTTCTTCTCATACAGACCATGTCTTGCAAGTCTATGTTTGGGTTCAGTTTTCTTTGCATAATCCAAGGAACCATAAATCATGCCAAAACCAGTTGCCTTGCCACCACCAAAATGGGTTCTGAATCCAAATACAAATATGACATCTGTTGTGGTCTTGTACATTTTGGCTACTTTTTCTTGAATTTCTGTCTTAGGTACTGTTGCTTTTCCAGGATGAAGGACATCAATGACCATTTGTTTGTGCCAAAGTAGTCGTTTGGTCATGAACTTCCTGGTCTGGATAGTTACTGTGTTGTTCATGATGGTGGCCGAGCTTCAAGCCCCAGATTATGTTTCTTGACAGAAAGGCAATTAATTTACAAATTAAAAATAAAAACTAAGAAAAAACTATTTATGTGGAAATTTTAAAATGTGCTTCCAAATAATGCATATGTAAATGTAGAGATCACATTGTAAAGTACAAACTGAATGATATTTAAAATACACATTTAGAATTTTAAATTTAATACAAACACTTTAAAACTTGTTGAATAAATCCAAAACATTTCTTAGAGAAAATTTTTAGCTATAAATGTTTTATTAGAGATACGGAAGGATAGGGGCACCTTGCTGGGTCAGTCAGTTAAGTGACCTACTCTTAATTTTGGCTCAGGTCACAATCTCACGGTCCAGGAATCAAGACCTGCATGGGCTCCATGCTCAGCATAGGGTCTGTTTGTCCTTCCCTCTGCTCTTCCTCCTGTTCTTTCTCTCTCAAATAAATAAATAAAATCTTTTAAATAAAATAAAAACAAATACATAAATCAAAAGAAAGAACCTTCCAGATAAAGAAATTGCAAAAAGAATCTCAAAATAAATTCTAGGAGAGTAGATGAAAGAGATAATAAATATATCATATATTAAAGATATAAAATAAAAAATATATTAGAGATGCTAAACATAGCATAAAGCTGGTTGAAAAGAATAATGAGATAAAGTTCTAATGAGATTGCTCGGGACAAAAAGAAAGGAAGGTATAAATGAACATTAGCAAAGAAAATGCTTTTAAAAATCAGCCTCAAGCCAATATACTTAAATACTTGGCAAGTGGACACATTTTTACAAAATATAACTTACCAAAATGACTCAAGGAGAAACAGAATGCCAAAATAACCCTATAACATTAAGAAATTGAATCAATATGTTAAAATCTTCCCAGAAAGAAAACATCTGGCCCAGAATATTTCATAGAAAAATTCTACCAAACTTTCAAATGATGAATCCTTCTAATCTCACAAAACTCTCCCCAGAGTATAAATGGAAGGAGCTACTCTCTCATTCTATGAACCTAGGATGACTACAGCAAAATAACTAGAGAAGAACAGTATGAATGAGAAAACACAGGCCAATCTCAGTCATAAACATGAGTGTAAAAATCCTTTAAAAATTGACAATACAAATCTAGCAGGGTAAAAAAAAATAATAGAGATAACATCCAGTGGCTAAAGTGAGTTTACCCTAAAAATATAAAAGTAGTTTAAAGCTAGATAACCTACAAATGTTAAGTATAGAGGACCAGTCCCCCAGACTAAGCTTCTGGTTGAAAAGAATTTAAACTTTTATATTTGAGGTAGTAGGGGACAGAAAATTTGGTAATTTGAAATTTTTATCATCAGGAAGAAACTCTTTTATTCTCCAATAAATAATCTTATGTAAGCATTGATTTTATTTGAAATTAATATAACTACACCTACTTTTTTTGGTTACTTGTTTAGTACTTTTCCCCTTTTAAAAATATTATTAATATATAATGTATTATTTGTTTCAGGGGTACAGGCCTGTGATTCATCAGTCTTACAAAGTTCACAGCACTCACCATAGCATATACACTCCCCAATGTCCATCCCCCAGCCACCCGATCCCTCCCACTTCCTCCTCTCCAGCAATCCTCAGTTTGTTTCCTAAGATTAAGAGTCCCTTATAGTTTGTCTTCCTCTCTGGTTTCATCTTGTTTCATTTTTCCCTCTTTTCCACTATGATCCTCTGTCTTGTTTCTCAAATTCTTCATATCGGTGAGGTCATATGATAATTGTCTGTCTCTAATTGACTTATTTTGCTTGGCCTAGTACCCTCTAGTTCCATCCATGTCATTGCAAATGGCAAGATTTTGTTTCTTTTGATGGCTGCATAGTATTCCATTATATATATATACCACTTCTTCTTTATCCATTCATCTGTTGATGGATATCTAGGCTCCTTCCATGGTTTGGCTATTGTGGACATTGCTGCTATAAATATTCAGGTGCATGTGCCCCTTTGGATCACTACATTTGTATCTTTAGACCAGTAGTGCAATTATTGTGTCATAGGGTAGCTCTGTTTTCAACTTTTTGAGGAATCCCCATACTGTTTTCCAGAGTGGCTGCACCAGCTTGCATTCCCATGAACAGTGTAAGAGGGTTCCCCTTTCTCCACAGCCTCACAAATACCTGTTATTTCCTGACTGGTTAATTTTAGTCATTCTGACTGGTGTGAGGTGGTATCTCACTGTGGTTTTGATTTGTATCTCCCTGATGTGGAGTGATGTTGAGCATTTTTTCATGTGTGTTGGCGATTTGGATATCTTCTTTGCAGAAATGTCTGTTCATGTCTTCTATCCACTCTTGACTGGATTATCTGTTCCCTTGGGTGTTGAGTTTGATAAGTTCTTTATAGATTTTGGATGCTAGCCCTTTATCTGATATGTCATTTGCAAATATCTTCTCCCATTCTGTTGGCTGTCTTTTGGTTTTGTTGACTCTTTCCTTTGCTGTGCAAAAGCTTTTTATCTTGGTGAAGTCCCAATAGTTCATTTTTGCCCTTGTTTCCCTTGCCTTTGGCAATGTTTCTAGGAAGAAGTTGCCACAGCTGAGGTCAAAGAGGTTGCAGCCTGAGTTTCTCCTCAAGGATTTTGATGGATTCCTGTCTCACATTGAGGTCTTTCATTCATTTTGAGTCTATTTTTGTGTGTAGTGTAAGGAAATGGTCAAGTTTCATTCTTCTGCATGTGGCTGTCCAATTTTCCCAGCACCATTTGTTGAAGAGACTTGCCTTTTTTCCACAGGACATTCTTTCCTGCTTTGTCGAAGATTAGTTGACCATTGAGTTGAGGGTCTATTTTGAGGCTCTCTATTCTGTTCCATTGATCTATGTGTCTGTTTTTGTGCCAGTACCATACTGTCTTGATTACAGCTTTAATAGAGCTTGAAGTCTGGAATTGTGATGCCACCAACTTGGCTTTCTTTTTCAACATTCCTCTGGCTACTCAGGTTTTTTTCTAGTTCCATATAAGTATTAGGATTATTTGTTCCATTTCTTTGAAAAAAGTTGATGTATTTTGATAGGGATTGCATTAAATGTGTAGATTGCTTTAGGTAGCATAGACATTTTCAAAATATTTGCTCTTTCAACCCATGAGCATGGAAGTTTTTCCATTTTTTTGTTTCTTCCTCAATTTCTTTCATGAGTACTCTATAGTTTTCTGAGTACAGATACTTTGCCTCTTTATTCCTAGGTAATTTATAGTTTTGGTGCAATTATAAATGGGATTGACTCCTTAATTTCTCTTTCTTCTGTCTTGTTGTTGGTGTATAGAAATGCAACTAATTTCTGTGCACTGATTTTATATCCTGACACTTTACTGAATTCTTGTATGAGTTCTAGCAGTTTTGGAGTAGAGTCTTTGGGTTTTCCACATAAAGTATCATATCATCTGCAAAGAGTGAGAGTTTGACTTCTTCTTTGCAGATTTGGATGCCTTTTATTTGTTTTTGTTGTCTGTTTGCTGAGGCGAGGACTTCTAGTACTATACTGAATAGCAGTGGTGATAGTGGACAGCACTGCCGTGTTCCTGACCTTAGGGGAAAAGCTCTCAGTTTTTCCCCATTAAGAATGATATTTGCTGTGGGTTTTTCACAGATGGCTTTTATGATACTGAGGGATGTACCCTTTGTCCCCACATTGTGAAGAGTTTTGATCAAGAAAGAATGCTGTACTTTTTCAAATGCTTTTTCAGTGTCTTTTGAGAGTATCATATGGTTCTTATTCTTTCTTTTATTAATGTATTGTATCACATTGATTTGTGGATGTTGAACCAATCTTGCAGCCCAAGAATAAATCCCCCTTGGTCGTGGTGAATAATCCTTTTAATGTACTGTTGGATCCTATTGGCTAGTATTTTGGTGAAGATTTTTGCATCCATATTCATCAGGGATATTGGTCTGTAATTCTCCTTTTTGATGGTGTCTTTGTCTGGTTTTGGGATCAAGGTAATGCTGACCTCATAAAATGAGTTTGGAAGTTTTCCTTCCATTTCTATTTCTTGGAACAGTTTCAGGAGAATAGGAATTAATTCTTCTTTAAATGTTCGGTAGAATTCCTTTGGGATTCCATCTGGTCCAGGGCTCTTGGTTTTTGGGAGATTTTTGATTAATGCTTCAATCTCCTTACTGGTTATGGATCTGTTCAGGTTTTCCATTTCTTCCTGGTTCAGTTGTGGTAGTTTATATGTCTCTAGGAATGCATCCATTTATTCCAGATTGTCAAATTTGCTGGAATATAGCTGCTTAATATGTTCTTATAATCGTTTGTATTTCTTTGGTGTTGGTTGTGATCTCTCCTCTTTCATTCCTGATTTTATTAATTTGGGTCATTTCTCTTTTCTATTTGATAAGTCTGGTCAGGGGTTTATCAATCTTATTAATTCTTTCAAAGAACCAGTTCCTAGTTTCATTGATCTGTTCTACTGTTCTTTGGGCTTATATTCCATTGATATCTGCTCTGATCTTTGTTATTTCTCTTCTACTGGAGTTAACCTTTATTTGCTGTACTTTCTCCAGCTCCTTTAGGTATAGGGTTAGGTTGTATATTTGAGACCTTTCTCATTTCTTGAGAAAGGCTTGTATTGCTATATACTTTTTTTTTTAGGACTGCTTTTGCTGCATCCCAAAGATTTTGAACAGTTGTGTTTTCATTTTCATGACTTCTTTTTAATTCTTTAATTTCCTGGTTGACCCATTAATTCTATAGTAGGATGCTCTTTAGCCTCCATGTATTTGGGTTCTTTCCAGATTTCCTCTTGTGATTGAGTTCTAACTTCAGAGCATTGTGGTCTGAAAATATGCAGGGAATGATCCCAATCTTTTGGTACCAGTTGAGACCTGATTTGTGACCCAGGATGTGATCTCTTCTGGAGAATGTTCCATGTGAACTAAGGAATGTGTATTCTGTTGCTTTGGGATGGAATGTTCTGAATGTATCTGTGATGCCCATCTGGTCCAGCGTGTCATTTAAAACCTTTATTTCCAGGGCACCTGGGTGGCTCAGTGGGTTAAAGCCTCTGTTTTTGGCTCAGGTCATGATCTCAGGGTTCTGGGATTGAGCCCCGCATCAGGCTTTCTGCTCAACAGGGAGCCTACTTCCCCCATTCCCTGCCTACTTCTCTGCCTACTTGTGATCTCTGTCTGTCAAATAAATAAATTAAAAAAATAAATAAAACCTTTATTTCCTTATTGATCTTTTGCTTAGATGATCTGTCCATTTCCATGAGGGGGGGTCTTAAAGTCCCTTACTATCATTGTATTATTATTGATGTGTTTCTTTGATTTTGTTATTAGTTGATTTATATAGTTGGCTGCTCCCATGTTAGGGGTATAGATATTTAAAATTGTTAGACCTTCTTGTTGGACAGACCCTTTAAATATGATATGGTGCCCTTCCTCATCTCTTATTATAGTCTTTGGCTTAAAATCTAATTTGTCTGATTTAGGGATTGCCACCCCAGCTTTCTTTTGATGTCCATTAGCATGGTAAATTGTTTCCCACCCCTTACTTTTAAAATTTTCAGAATTAAAATTACAATTTTAATTCTGAAAATTTTAAATTCTCTGTTCACTCTGGATTAACTTCTCTGAGTTTTATTTTTATCTTTGCTTTGTTATTTTTCACTCAATTTTCTTGTAGATTGCCTCATTTATCTTCCAAGTGTTTCATTTCTGTTATCATGATTTTAATTTCCAAGAACTCTTTCCGATGCTCTCCATGAGCTCTTTCCAATTTTGTCACTATTCTTTTTCATAGCATCCAGTTCTTGTCTCATGGCTGCAATATAGTTTCTTGTCTTTCTGAGAATAGTAGGTTTGTTTTTTTTTAAGTATTTTTAAAAAAATTTTTTTAAAGATTTTATTTATTTATTTGATAGACAGAGATCACAAGTAGGCAGAGAGGCAGAGAGAGAGAGGAGGAAGCAGGCTGTCCGCAGAGCAGAGAGCCCAATGTGGGGCTCGATCCCACGACCCCGGGATCATGACCCGAGCCGAAGGGAGTGGCTTTAACTTGCTGAGCCACCCAGGCACCCCGGAATAGTAGGTTTTAAAACATTCATTATCTTGCATTGTCTGTTTTTTCCAAGTTGTTTTTATTTCTGCTTTTGGAGGACTCTGTCTTTCCTGCTTGAGACCTCTGTGCTCTAGTGATCTTGGACATGACAGCTAGTTGTTAATCTTAAATACAGAACACTATGTTGTTGATTGGAAGCTCTGATCACATGGCTGGAACTTGTTGACTGGGGGTTTTCCTGTAGAACTGACTAGCCTTGCCATTTCCCTGAAAGTCAGTCTCCTTAGGTTCTTTTGTTAGTTGGTTAAGATTCTATAAAGAGTAACATGCTATATTCTGTGTCTTATTCTTTTTTCTGTGTTCATGTTTTCCATTTCCTTTTCTCTTTATGTTGCATACTAAGTAAATTTATACAGTTCAAATGAATTTACTATTGTTTCAGTTTTTAATCCACTGAGCATTTTTTCTTTCAATAAAATAATTATATCTAAATTTCTAAATGATTTAAAGAAGACTGCCTGATCATTTTCTTAGTTTTGTATTCCTTACTAATGCTTTATAGTCTGTATTCATTTTGAAATATTTCATAAATATTGATTTTGTATTCTGAATTTTATAATTTTAATATTAGTGGTCCTTAAGGGGCTCTGATTTTTGTCCTTTCTTTGTTTGTTTTTCTTATAGGGAGCTGTTTCCTTGAATGTATGGAAATTTATTACTGAACGTTCATATCTGGTTGAACATGAGCTGTGGAAACACTGGTGATAATTTTCTTCAGAAAACAGGTGAGCTTTACATAAACAAACTGTTAACATTTTAATTACAGTTTGTGAGTTTAGATTTCCCAGAATGCAGGTTGTGTTGCATTTGAAGTCTAGATCTGCAGGAGAGCAGACATATGATTGTAAATTAGTAGTGAGAATCATTATTATTTTATCTCATTTGCAGCAGAAGGAAAAAGACATGTTTCTTTGTAGGCAAATTTGTCAGTCAGAATAGGGTAATTAATACTGGGTACCAAACAACTCCAACAAACAACTACCAGTGACTTACATTATAAAAGTTTGTGTGTGTGTGTGTGTTTAATGTAAAGTCTGATATGGATCCAAGAAGCTCTTCAGGAGAATTGTCTTCTATACAATGGCTTAGATCACATACTACTTCAATCCTGTAGTATTTCCAACTTAATATGATGCATTAGAATTAATCTTTAGAATTTACCACAGCAGAGGAAGAGAGCTTATGTAATTAAGCACCAAGAGTTTTACATGAAAGTGACATGTGTTACTTTCACTCCTAGACTATTGGCCGAAGCTGTTTTCAACCACCAACAAGAGGGCTGGAAACTTTGTCCAGCCAGGGGAGGAGAGCTAGAAGTATTTGTGAGTACCAGTAATAACTGTCACACAGTCCTTTAACTGGCATTGCATTCTTTTTCATCTCTTTTGATTGTTCTAGCTTAATGCTGAAGGCTGAGATCTCAGATTTAGCTCCCTGGCCCTGTATAGGCCTATAGCTTAATCTCCTGTTTGTGGCATGCAAATGTTAATCCCCTAAATTCTATGTTGTTTGTATCAGTATTTGGCCCAGGGCTGCCTTTGGCTTTATATTCATTTATTTCTCACTCCTTTGTGTTTCGATTCACTACCTTTTTTCTTTGGGGATTGGGGATTGAGGGAAATCTTCGGGGAGTTCCTTTATCTTTGTGCTAGCTCCACAATTAATTTAAAAATATGCTCATGGTTATTTATCCAGAATGTATTTGAGTTGTGTTAAGGGCACTTTTGAGAATATCTACTTGGTATTACTTCCAGAAGCAGTTCAAAAAAATTATTTCCAACTGAAAAATGACAAAAACATTTAAGATCAATAGCAGGTTTCTAATTTTGTAAGTCAGTGAAGACCCTGACATTGCTCTCTGGTTATACATAATGTGCTGTTGGAGTAATTGGGTTTCACTTAGATTGACTTTTGTATCATGTAGTATTATGTTCTATGTTTAATTTTAATGTGATATATTTTTTATTGAGTACAAAAATACAGTCATGCCAAAGGACTCATAAGGAACTGGGAAGAACATGTCAATCTACACATGCAATCTTTAGGAAAGGGTTTTGGAACAGTTTTGTAAAACAACAACAACAACAACAACAAAAAACAACTAGTCAAAGAATCAAAGATCAACTTGTATCGGAGAAATTTAAAATCAAGGAGCCAATATGTACATGTTTAATAAAGCTTTGATTTTGCTAGTACTGCTTCCACTGCTCAGCTGGGACAAAATAGATTCACAGGGGAATCAGATAGAGGTCTTTCTGTGGCAGACTCAGGTCACCCACTGGCTCTTCCTTCTTCAAAGCAGACCCCATGTTCTCACCCACATCTCTCAACTTGATGCCAGCCACTCTTTTTCCATTCTGTGCAGGTTATCATCCCCTTCTCCCAATCTTGTCCCAGGATGGAGACAGCACATTCTCTGGCACTTCTTTTTGCTTCTGCTCCCAAATGAGGGTACGTGTGTCTTTTTTCATATAAATGGCTTTATGGAGGGAAGAGAGGAAGTAAACATAGAGACATTCTCAAAACTTTATAATCCAATATTCTGATTGTTTTGGTCACTGACATTCTTTCTAAGCAGGAAATTGGGTTCTAGAGAGTTCTCTCTGTCCATCTGTTAGGGAAGCATTTACCAATGTAGTTTTCCTTTGGACGGGACATAATCTTTCTCCCCAGGAGTTCCTCACCTTCCTGGTAAGCGTGCCAAAAGTTGCCAGCAAAGCTTAGGTGATGTGTTCACATTTCTGAAGGTCAGAAAATTAACTGGTGTCATACCCATTCCACAGAAGCTCTTTCCTTTAAATAGATTTTTTTTTTGTTTTTTTTTTTTTGGGGGGGGGGGAAGTGGTTGGAAAGCCCAAAGGTATAGCCCTAAAAAGCAGGACAAGTTACCTCAGGCTCTGAATGGGGCCTCGTAAGTGACCATACACACAAGCAAAAAATAAGGAAAACATCTGGGAAATACTGACACATGGGGAGTTGATACTGGGAGGAAATTGGCAGTCTATATCTTGAATAATTATTTAACAAATATAAAGGCGACATGCTCTGCCAGTCTTAGCACCATGTTAGGCCATATGAACACAAAAGTAAAGATATACATGGTCAATGCTCATGGAGATTATACCCTCACAAGTAAGACAAACATTAAACCAATTATTTAAGTGCATGGTTAATGAGAGTAGTTTAAGTAGTAGGAATAAACACCACTATCTTTTTCTCTCCTGTGACTTTTGTAGTCCTCAGATTTTCATTTGTTTATTGAAATCTTTTCCAATCTCATGTGGGGTCTTCCTTCCCAAATGGTGTGATTGCCTTGATAGAATTCAAGGTCATGTTTGGTGCATGTATATAGGTAATAGCCCTGTACCTAGTATTACTCCAATCCTGCCCCATACCAGAGGTGTCTATCCTTGTGTCCCTAAGGGAAAAATATAGGTGCAGGAAAATGACCAACAAGTGGAACAAGAAGAAACTGTTTTTTAGCTGGGATTTTGGGCCCAAGCCAGAGTGTATAACTTCAGAAAGCTGACCTGAACCACATGTCTTGTCACCCTCCTGGGCATAAAATTATGCAACTTGGGCGGATGTCTGGATATTGATTGCACAAAACACACTGATTCAAAACTCTTGAAAAATAATGTAAGCTTCTGCTGAAGGTTCTAAAAGACATAGTTAAAGGATGAATTACCTCAACTCATGCAGTATCCTAAGGCTCTTCACCCCTCTATCTCACTCCAGTTATTTATAGTGGGTAAGCTGTCCTATTCTTGCTTCTCCCTCTTCTCATTTATTTCTAACCCTTTAGAACTATGAAGCCTGACTGCAACGGCCCAAAGTTCTCCCTCCTTTTCCTGTAACCCTCTCTGCCCATCTAGATGAACTCTTTTGCCCTTCTTTATATAAACCCATTTAGCAATTTAGCACTTCTCTGTCAGCATGGCTCAGGTAATATTGGTCTGGTGCCCCTGACAGGCTTTTCCACAGTCTCTTTGCAAGGTCTGGCTTAGTCTTCCAGCTACTGGCTCTTGCATAAGATATAGAAGACAAACGAGAAGGATAAGCTGCTATTCTGAAAGAACAGTAGTAGCTGCAGGTAGTTGGATAAGCAGAGGCAAGTTCTTGACAAGCACACACCTTGACAGCTGAACTCACTGGTGGTCACTTGCCCAGTAATTGCTGAGATTTGCTACAGCTTCTGGGCTAGTCCCAGCAGCCCTGAATCTAACTTTTGCTCTCCCAGCCCCTCTGGTGTAAGTGAAACCTTAGTTCTCTCTCTGAAGGCTCTCCTTACTTGAAATTTCTGGAGTGAGGCTGCTGTGACATCTGGTTTACCTGGACAGTCCCATTTATATCTTTGGTACTTACTAATAATAACGCCTCTGTTTGCTCTCAGAGTGTTCCAGAGTGAGTAATAATTATGTGATGGCTTTGCCTAGCAAGGTTCCTGTTTCTCTGATGGAATCCTGTCCACTGTACTAGCTGTGCATAATTCTCTCTTGTCATTGACTTGAGATATGACAAAGAGGCCAGTCCTATGGAGGGCAAGTCTGTGAATGTTTCCTTTTGTTCTCTATCACACTTCAAATGAGGTATCCCCAAATGGAAACCTGAAGCAGCCTCTGGGTAGAGCCCACTTTTGCCTTCTGGCCCTGGGTCTTTCCTGGGTGCAACAGGGGCTGCCCCTCAAAGAAATGCCACAGACCCTTTTTGTCAGAGATAGAGAGCCAACACCCACGTATGCTTGCAAACTGCAGTGTTCCTTCTACTGCTAGAAAACAAGGTTCAGTGACAGGTCTTTGAACTTGACCAAACCAGATCAATTCTCCCCTTTAGAGAAGAAGAATGAGTTAGATGAATGAGATGGTCTTCCCTCATGTATAGTTTCATGTGGAACTGTTTCCCTCTTTGCTCACAAGCAATGAACTTGCAGCAGGATACTCTTATTTGGCACAATAATTTCAGTATTGAATGGAGTTCTCTAGATGCTATGTGCTACAAAGCTCCTCATTTGTTAGCAAGGAGGAGAAAATTAAGGAACCATCCTCACAGCTACTCTTAATGCTCCAAGACCTCTTTGAGCTAGATTTCAGGGAGAGACAAAGAGGGAAGGAAGACACTGGAAAATAGCACCAAGGGAAATACACGGCTTCATTATGAAGCCAGGGCACCACAGCTGGCCCAGCTGAGTTCTCCAGAGAGGGCTTGGCCTCAGGAGTCACAGCTGGTCTGCATGCTAGATGACAAGAAGAGGATCTTGGCTCTATAGCAGAGTGATGTGCACAAGGTAGGTTTCCCCCTTGGACCAACAAATGCTTCATTCATAGTAAATGAGCACTTCGCCATTCTCCTGAGCTTATCCTCCACAACCTCTGCTTCCAAGTCTTGAAACACAGAGACTGAGTGAATATGAGTATTTGGGGCTGTGGAGTGTGTCTACTGAAATAGCACTATTTCATTTCCTCAACAACAAGAGAACAGCATTTAATGGGAAAAACAGAAATGACAAGGAAAATGATGATTATAAAAGGAAGGCAGCAGAAGGAACATTCTAGGAGGTGCAGTAAAAGAGCCTTCCATTGTTTGGAACAGTGGGAACCCGGTTGAGGATAGGATTTGTCATATATAACAATACTATCACCTTTTCTTTACCTAGAGCTGTATGTTCCTGTCACTTTGGGGAACAGTAGTACTGAACGGTTCATACTTTCCCACCACAGAAGGCAAATAACTTTTGTATGTTGCTGTTTTTAATTCTCAGTTAATTCTGAGTCTACTCAGTTCAGATTGAGGGGAAGCTGGGAAGTGAGCTAAATCAGCACCAAAGGCTAGTTTGGGTAACTCATAGTCTCAGTCGTGACTGTCTTTCATTAACTGGGTATTGCACGTTAAACCACAGCATATACCTCATATGCTTCAAAATATTTATTGTGATTCTTATGTAGTTTTACTAAATATCATTGGCTTATACATTTTGAATAGGTGGACTGTACAGTATGTGAATACTGAGTTATATCTCAATAAGATTGTGATAAAAATCAACAGCTTTATTGAGTGCCCAATATATGGCCAACAGGCTTCATTCATGTGTCTCACATTTGTGAGAAAAATTTAAATTCCTGACAAAGCTGTGTGATATTTATCCCATTTCTCAGACGAGGAAATGGAAGTAAAGTGGAGTTAAGCAAATTTCCCAAAGTCACCAGGTCGTAAACTGGGAAGCTGAGATTTGAACCCACATCTCTTTGAATTGAAAGCCTTTGCCTTTTATCACTCTGTACTCATTAAGGCCATTTGTGAAAGTCAATACAAGATTCACACTCAGTGACCAAGTCATCAGGTTACTGTGGTTGTGTGTTTGTTTTGTTGTTGTTGTTGTTTGTTTGTTTTTAACTACCTAGGCACACAGTCAGAAAAAAGGAGTTGCTCTATCGCTTGTAATCTTTGCCGGGGTTTGGATGCACACTGGGAGGTAGTCACCTTACTTGGGGGAGTTCTTCCATCTTCAGCGAGAAAACACACACGAACCCCAACTTCCAGGACAGCCAATCCATCACTTTTAAAAAGGATGACTCACTTAAATTCCCTCTCTTAAAGTAAAGATAGAGGCAGGTCCTTTCGGGAAAGAGTGGTAGTAGACTGATCTTTTAAAAACCAAAGCTCTTCACTTTATGGACAGATATAGTTAGTGGCTAGTGGTAACTACCAAGAATCAAAGCAAACTGAACTACCAGTCAGGGGCATCCCAGGCAAAAGGAGAGCATGTGCAAAGACCCAGGCATGTACAGGTAGGCACTTGGCTGTGCGTGAGTGTGGAAGCACAGCCCAGATGAACGAGAATGTCCTCAGTGGGTTCTAACATGCTCACAGTTGGTTGGGCTTGGAGGTTTGGGCTCTGGGCAGGTGTAGCGGGACATAAGCCCTAAAAGGAAAGTTTGAACAGGATTAGGAAAAGCCTTATATATGCACAATCCACTTGGGAGATTCGTTTGCAGGTAACAAAGAGCCATTGAAGCTTTTATTTTTCTTTTAAAATTTTCTATTGTGGCCAAATACACAGAAAATAAATGTACCACCTTAATGACTTTTAAGTGGTCAGTGAATGACTAATACAGTCATAATGTTTTGAAACCATCACCATTGCCTGTATGCAGAACTCCTTTCATCTTGTAAAACTGAAACTTCACATCCTTTAAACACTAACTGCCATTTTGAACCTCTCCTCAGCCCCTGGCAACCACAATTCTACTTTCTATCTCCATGATTTTGACTACTCTCAGTACCTCATGTAAGTGAAATCATACAATATTCATCTTTTTGTGACTAGCTTATTTCACTTGGCATAATGTCCTCGAGATGTTGCAGCAAATGTCAAAATTTCCTCAACTTTTTAAAGGCTGACTAATACTTACTTCATTGTATGTAGATGCCATGTTTTGCTTAGCCATTCGTCCATGGATGGACACTTGGGTTGCTTCCATGCTTTAGCTATTATGAATAATACTGCTGTGAACAGGGGTGTTCAAAGATGTCTTTGAGACTCTGCTTTTGATTCTTTTGGGTAAATACACAGAAGTGAACCTGCTGGATCATGTGGTAATTCTATTTTTTATGTTTGGAGGAACCACCATGCTGTTTTCTACAACAGCTACATCACTTTATGTTCCCACAAACAGTGCACAAGGCTCCGGCTTCTCCACATCCTTGTTATTGCTATTTCTGGGTGGTGGTGGGGGTTGTTAATGGTAGCTTTCTTTGTGAGGTCGTAGCACGTTGTACTTTTGATTTGCATTTCTTTACTGATTCATGATGTTGAGCATCTTCTCACGTATTTCATTCTCACATATATCTTTCGTATATCTTCTTTGGAAAAATGTCTGTTCCAGTTCTTTGTCCAGTTTTCTATCAGATTTTGATGTTGTTGTTGATAACGAGCTTTGAGAGTTCTCTCTATATTCTGAATATCAGTCCCTTATAAGATATGTGACTTGCAGGGGTGCCTGGGTGGCTCAGTGGGTTGAAACCTCTGCCTTCGGCTCAGGTCATGATCCCTGGGTCCTGGGATCGAGCCCTGCATCGGGCTCTCTGCTGTTGATGCTGTCTCAATATGCATAAAATATTTAAATTTTCATGAAATCTGATACAGATCTATGCCTTTGGGACCATATCTAAGAAATCATCACCACATCCAATGTCATCAAGAATTTTCCCTGTTGAAAAAATGAACTATTGGGACTTCATCAAGATCAAAAGCTTTTGCACAGCAAAGGAAACAGTCAACAAAACCAAAAGACAACTGACAGAGTGGGAGAAGATATTTGCAAA
>RCUC01144700.1:0-12736 GCA_003697995.1 Taxidea taxus jeffersonii | reverse complement strand
TTGAGCCTCTTTCCGGAGGCCAGATACAATCTTCTTTCTTGAAAAAGATCTATTTATTAAGGTCTAAATGAAACACCTCCAGACCAATGTTGACAGAGGTTTCACAGTGCCCTGAGAGCAAGTTACATGCATGGTCACGAATTAGAGAAGATTCTGTGTTGTTGTCAACAGTGATGCCAGATATAAGCTGCTACTTAAAAGGAAAGAATCAGTACAGAGTCATGGTATTTATTATTTCTAAAATCCCCATGACAGTCATGATCCTGAAGATGGGATGCAAGTAGACAGCAATCAAATGTTTCTGTAAGTACTCAGACACATCACTAACATAGGTAAGTTCTGAAATAGACCTTAGAATGAGGTAGAATGTCAGCATCAACCCCATCCCATGCCTTTAAAAAAACCAATGATATTTATTATATCTACTAGATAAGGGTTGGAATAAAATCCATACTTGCCACATTCTAGTATATTTATTTTTTTTAAAGCTAAAAGGAATGTTAAACATTCTGTTAAGACTTTAAGGTGCCAAAAGTAGTTATTACTCTGAAGTTTAAAAAAGAAAATCAATCTGTAGCTTTTCTGTAGTGGTGAGAATACTCTTCATGGATGCTTGGCACTTGTTATTTGGAATCCCCGGACAATGGATTCTAAGGCTTGCTCTGCTGGATACTTTTAACATACATTGTATATAACATCTATTTAACATATGAGCACAGGTCTTTCACATGGCTGAAGGATATTTAAGATTAATACACTGACTTGATAAGAATTTCCACACCAAATACTTAAATAAAGGACACAGTTAAAGATCAAGCCTACAAGATACCTTGTTCTTCTTTAATCTCTGTTTTTTCAGACATTTTGCCTTTTTTGTTCATTTTGGCATCTGGAAGATGGTAAACCCTTGCTCGAGCATTTACAAACATTGAGGTGCTGGAGTCAAGAAACAGCCAACCTAATATGAAAAGTTAAAAAAACACAAAGCCTTCAATTTAGGATGAATTTTAAAGTCTCTGATGGTCACATGCCCTATAAGGACAACTGTCTGCCATCGTGTTCTCATCTGAACCACACCTTCTCCCTTACTGTGGCCTCCATCACTGTTTGGTTAGACCAGTGGTTTTCAAAGTGTGGCCAACTGATCTCTGGGGGTCACTGGGATGTTTTCAGGGGGTCTGGACCTCAAATCTATTCTCATAAGAACACTGACTCATTGTTTAATTTTTTTCCCACTGTGTTAACATTCCCAATGATGGTACAAAAGCATTGCTGGGTAATACTGCTGGTGCCCGATTGTACTCAAGGCAGGGGAAGCAGAGCGGATGAGCAGTCAATGTATTCTTCATTGTTATGCATTTGTAGTTTATTACTTAAGAATGTCCCTGACGAAGAGGTAACAATTATTAATTGTATTAAATCTTGGCCTCAGGGGCCCATGGGCTACTTGAAAATCAGTGGTCTAGTCAAACAGTGACAGAGGACACAATAACTGGGGCAATGTGGTCGGTAGAAAAACAAGATGGCGGCCAGTTGTATATATATGTTTCCCTACAAAGCTCTTCAGTCTTCAGCACTCTGACTGATGAAACCCCAAACCCTCTTGCTAATTCTTTGGAGAAATTGAAATTTGAAGTTCTTAACAACTAAACTTCCAGAACACAACCTATTTCTAAGTTGGGGACTGCCTGTAATATACAGAGTCTTTTCTAGAAATAAAATCGCCTGGAATGGATATGAATATTTATTATTATACAGAACAGAAGTTAAGTAGGCGGAAACATTAGCTATCAATAAAACCTACATCCTTGTGCTATGAACATAAAACGTAATTTGAAATCTCAGTATACCACGTAGTCGAATATAGCACTCTCTACATCTGATTCCCCAACAAAATCCAACACTTTATTCAAATCAGCTCCCATAATATCAGTATTTTTATCTCCCACCTGAATTCTGACCAAAAGCCTTCTCTGTGGCTCTCAGAGATTCCAGAAGGTTAAGGAATGTGATACAATCATACTGAGAGAGATACTGCAGCAAAGTTCGTAATATCTTCAAGTCCTGAACCAGGGACTTAGTCTTGGCTCCAAGCTGGTGCCACAAAGGATCCAGATAATGGCGTATTGTCTAAAACAAGAATAAAATGTAGTATTCCTAAAAATATGTTCCAATTATGATTTCAATGACTATTATCCCCAAATTAATCAATTAATACCAATTATACTTTCAATGAATATGATCCCCAAATACCTAAAGACGGTTAAGGTGGTAAATTTTATGTTATGTATATTTTACCATACACACAAAAAAACTCCCAACAGCATTTCCCAAGAAAGTGGATAGAAAATTTCAGTTCATAAGATTCTAATAACAGTGTTTAAATTTTCAAAGATAAAGCAGAGTGTCTTATCCCTAGAATCTTTGTGATCAGAGTCAATTCATGGTTATTCATATGTACCTTTTTAGGAGAATAGGCCTGATAAACATCAGATAACCAGTCATTTGTTTGTTTGTTTTTTTAAATCTTTTTTTTTTTTTAAAGATTTTATTTATTTATTTGATAGACAGAAATCACAAGTAGGCAAAGAGGCAGAGAGAGAGAGGAGGAAGCAGGCTGTCCACAGAGCAGAGAGCCCGATGCGGGGCTCGATCCCACGACCCTGGGATCATGACCCGAGCCGAAGGCAGCGGCTTTAACCCACTGAGCCACCCAGGCGCCCCTTTTTAAATCTTTTAATTTATTTATTTGACACAGGGAGAGAGAGAGATCACAAGTAAGCAGAGTAGCAGGCAGAGAGAGAGGGGAAAGCAGGCTCCCCGCTGAGCAGAGAGCCCAATGCGGGGCTCGATCCCAGGACCCTGAGATCATGACCTGAGCCAAAGGCAGAGGCTTAACCCACTGAGCCACCCCCGTGCCCCCAGTCATTTGTTTTTATGAAGGGTCAAAGTGTGTAACTTAAACGTATAGATTTCGGCCAAGTTTGGCTGTGACCCTATCCTAGAGAGATAAAAATGTGGCATCCGGTTGGAAAGGGAACAGAGGGCATATACCAGGGTAACTACGTGTACCAAATTAAATAACAATGTGCCTTATTTGGTGGTGTAAAAGATTTACTTGGGTTATTTTTTTCTTTCTTAAATGTGATTCATGGATGGGAAAATACTTGTTAAATTAACAGTGGACTAAACATGGACTTTTTTTAAGACTCTAAAGAGTAAAGGTGCCGGGGTGGCTCAGTCAGTTAAACATCCCAATCTTGGTTTTGGCTCAGGTCATGATCTCAGGGTGATAAGAACAAGCCCCGCATTGGGCTCTGTGCTCAGTGCAGAGTCTGCTGGAGATTCTCTCCCTCTCCTTCCCCCCACTGCTCTCTCTCTCTCAAATAAAGTAAATAAATCTTTTTCTTTAAAACTGCTTAAAGTTGGGACGCCTGGGTGGCTCAGTTGGTTAAGCGGCTGCCTTCGGCTCAGGTCATGATCCCAGCGTCCTGGGATCGAGTCCCACATCGGGCTCCTTGCTCAGCAGGGAGCCTGCTTCTCCCTCTGCCTCTGCCTGCCGCTCTGTCTGCCTGTGCTCACTCTCTCTGACAAATAAATAAATAAAATCTTAAAAAAAAAAAAAAACCGCTTAAAGTACATAATAGCTTTTTGTATATACTCTGTAGGTATCTATAAACCCACAGCTATATATGTGTGTGTACACACACACACACACACTCCTTCACAAACTGATTTTGTAGCTAAAAAGGATAATACTTACAGCATGCTGTGGAAGCTGTATTACTATGTGGCATCTTATCTAACAAAATTAATACTCAGCAGGAGCAATATCTGGATGGTTGTATAATTTATTATCCAAAATGGGACTCTTGTGAAAATGAAATTATATTATTAATCATTATTCCAGGAGAACAGGTAGATACTATAACTGTCCTAGACCAAATGGAACATATAACGGCATACCTGCTTGGTAAAACCATCTACAAAATTTAAAATTTTCTTTCTTTCTTTCTTTTTTTTTTAAGCTATGGGATTTCTTTTCTTTTCTTTTCTTTTTTTTTTAAGATTTTATTTATTTTTTTGCCAGAGAGAGACACGGCGAGGGAGGGAATAGATGCAGGGGGAGTGGGAGAGGGAGAAGCAGGCTTCCCACTGAGCAGGGAGCCTGATGCGGGGCTTGATCCCAGGACCCTGGGATCATGACTTGAGCCGAAGACACACATTTGACGACTGAGCCACCCAGGTGCCCCCAAAAGTTAAATTTTCTAACAAGATGCAAAGTTATGTCTGCATTTACATTTGGTGGCTAAAAGAATATCCAAAATAATACTTTGACTTTTACTAGCTAGGGAATGGTAAACAGAAACTTGGTACAAAAATATCAGGTTATATTTTGTTTTTTTCCTGAGGACATATACATTCTACTAAAAGGACATGAAGGTTTGTTTTTGATGGTTTTTCTTTGTGGCTTGATCATGCATCCAACTTTAAGAACACAGGAACAGAACACATGAAATTAGTTTCGTATATCACTATTTCACAGTAAAATGACTTTTTCGAAGAATTGGGAGAAGTGAGGATTTCAGTTTTTCCTGCTTAATAATCACTATGCATTATTTCCAGTGACAGATTGATTCAGAGTTTAAAAGATAGGAATTTATTCCACCAAAATATGAAAAAAGAAAAAAAAGCGGTCTAGAATTTTTAAAAAGTCAGCATTTTCTGGATCTATAGTTCAATCTTCAACATTTATATAACTGTATTAATATTCATCTATGATTTTTAAAAAATCAGTTAGAGGGGCACCTAGGTAGCTCAGTTGGTTAAGCATCCAACTCTTGATTTTGGCTCAGGTCATGACCTCAGGGTCGTGAGATCGAGTCCTGCATTGGGCTCCAGGCTCAGTGTCAAGTGTGCTTGAGATTCTCTCTCTCCCTCCTCGTGTCCTTCCCCCTCCAAATGCATGTGGATGTGCTCTCTCTTTCCAACCCCCTCCAGGCCCCTCCAAGTCAGAATAAAAGTTCTTTGAACTAAAGTCTTAGTCTTACCATTTTCTCAATTCAAAATGCAATTTTAAGAGAGCAAGGTTCACATTCCTCAGTAATGAGAATTCATCCCAATTATTTTTATTCCAAACAAAAGATCATAAATCATGACGCATTCTTATGTAAAACTCTTCTACCTGTAGACATCCAAACATCTGCAGTCATTGCAGAGCAAAAAAGGTTATTTATCCCTTTCTAAATTATATTTAAAATACAAGATAATCACTGCATAACTGCAAAAGTCAGGGTTCTGCTTTTAAGTTGGCCCATGTATTTTACTACAAATTATTACTTTCCAGAAAAGAAAAAGCTACCCTTGAATCAGCTCCAAATTAATTCTAAAATAACAGCAAATTCCTATTAAGGACACTGCAATCACTAAAATAACTTGGATTCTTTAAAACTACAACATCACAAACTGTGCTTAAGAGGAAAAGAAACAGAGTACCTTGTCAAAGGGTTTTCCAATAGCATTTTCTAAAGACAAATCTTCCACTTCGAGGGACGGGTTATGGCATTTGAGCTCCTTCAGACATGCATTTAAAATGTCCAGTATGGCGGTCTGTATAGCGAGCATGGCAGGCGTCATAGAAACGTGAATTTCTACAACTTCAGGTTTGTGCTGTTCTAAAAACGAGTTTACTGCTACGTGGAACCTACGGAGACAAAAAGTTTTCAAAGATTTTCTTGAGTTTCAAGAGCTGTGTATTTCTGGTTTGGGCTTAATACTCTCATAGTTCTTTTTTCTCTTTCTTTCTTTATTATTATTATTCTTTTTTTTTGTAAATGGAATTAAGACACAAAATAGAAAGCAAAATGGTAACGCCTTCAGGAATACTTTTAACCTCAACGAATGGACTGGACGTTATTATTCAAATAAGGCGGGGGTCAGCAGGACTATTATCTGGGCTGAGCCTAGCACCTGGTTTTCGAACAAGTTCTACTGGAACGCAGCCATGCCCACTGTTTATGGACTGTCTGCGGGTGCTTTGCTGCTGTAACAGCAGAGCTGGATCATTGTGATGGATCATATGGCCTGTAAAGCCCCAAATAATTATCATCTGGCCCTTCACAGGAAAAAGTATGCCGATCCCTTCAATAAGGTACAATCAAGAAAGGTAAAACACCGTGGCAGATGCTCTTAAATGCCATATAGTAAAATCAAAATACCTATTCGCGTAGGCGTATGGTGTCAGAACACCGCAATCTTAGGGTTTCTCCTAGACATTGGCACCAATTCTTCCAAAATCTTTCCGTTTTATTCCCCGATGGGTTAATTTTCAAAGTGAAGTGGGAATCTGAGCCAACAAATCTACGGTTCAGCTAAAGCTGTTGTACTTGTGAGTCTCTAGATTCCCTGGGGGTCTCGGGGAGCAAGAAGGAATACAAAGGGCCGCCCTTGGACAGATGTGATGGGCTACCGGGAAAATAACTATCAAATCTGTGTCTCCTTGGAAAGAATCACGGGGGTGGGGACCACCTGCTTCTCTTTGGTGCCCTTGTTACGAGCCTGGCAATCACGTGTCGGGTCAATGACAGTACCCCTTATGTCACGTTAAAGCACGCAGGTCAGTTACGGCAAGTTGTCGCGTGGCGCTGTTTACCTTGGCCACAGGTAGAGCTTCCCCACGAAGAGATTCCTCATCACTCTTTCCACGTGACAAAAACCAGTATCGAAGGCGACAGCGTTGTCTGTGAAGGCCTTAATGAAGCCACGCTTGTTTTTCTGGCGGAACAGGCGCAAGATGAAGGCTTCTTGACACGACTCGATGATCCTGTGAGCTCTGTACACCAAGATGCCTGAGAGGAGATCACCATTGAGAGGGCGGAACCGTCATGGAACCTCATGCTCATCTTCACTCCCTCATTCACCGCGTGTCTCCTGCGTCCCTGCTCGGGCGCGGACAGGCGCTGGTCTCGGTGCGGGCACGCAGCAGCGAGCACACAGACGTAAATCCCTGTCCTCGTGGTCCTTACGACACACAGTGCAAACACGTGGAGCGCTTAGTAGGTTATAGAGTGATAAGTGCTGGGGGAGAAGAAATGAATCAGAGGAGGAGAGAGGGAGAATGCTGAGGGCTGCTGGGTGGCAGCCGAGGCTAGATGGAAATGAGGAAGTGAGGAACCACGTGCACCAAGAGAGCTGCAAGCTAAGGGGACAGTAAGAGCAAAGGCCTTGGTGGGGGGTGTCTGGCGGGAGAATTTCTAAGAGCATGGTGGCTCCCTGACTCTCCTTTTATGGGTGAACCAGATGTGGCCTACTTAAATTGCAGTAATTCAGAAGTCTGGGCAGCATCTGCACCACCTAGTAGAATAATTCCATTTTGGAATGGGAGTATATTCAACCGAGAGGTAAATTAGTCCATTAGAATAAAAACCGTTGGGGTGCCTGGGGGGCTCAGTGGGTTAAAGCCTCTGCCTTTGGCTCAGGTCATGATCCCAGGGTCCTGGGATCAAGCCCCGCATTGGGCTTTCTGCTCAGCAGGGAGCCTGCTTCCTCCCCACCCCTTTGCTTACTTGTGATCTCTCTGTCTGTCAAATAAACAAATAAAATCTTTAAAAACAAACAAATAAATAAAATAAAAACCGTTAATGAATGTATTTACTATATCTGTGTTTCGGGGTGGTATGACTGACACCTCTGAGATCACAAAAACAAGGACAATTACTGCATTCCTTTATTTATAAAACAAGAAAACTGGACCAGATAATCTTTCATATGTGAATATAATAAATCCACATGATATTATACGTATATATATGCCACTCTGATGTGGTGTGATTAGTGATAAATGAGGAAAACACATGCAATGAGAGTGCACAGATGTCATTTCTGAATAAAAAACGCAATTATTCATGATGATTCTCAGTCTTCTAGACCTAAAACAAGCCATTACCTGACATATAAACTTGTCATAAATGTGCTTACTTGTTTTTGCACCAATTCACATCACTCCTAGGGTCTGGGAAATGACACTGACAGTGATTTGTGACCCCTTCTTCTGCTAGTTCGGTGAGCCCAATTCAGATGCTACTGTTTTGGTGTTCAAATTCTAGATTGACGTGGATGGAGCTACAATTTATTCTAGCTAAGCAAATGGTTTTTCAGATACAGTAGAAATTAATAGTGTTATTTAGGAATCTGCAGACAAAGGATTTTCAATAATTGCATACGTACATGTAACAAATTCACTACTGAGCAAGGATTCTGGACCTAGGGGTTGGGCTTTTCCCAGTACTTTCCTGGGCTACGCTTGCGGGCCTAGACTGAAATATCACATAAGGTTAAAGTAATGAAAGGGAACTTCTAAAGGAAAGATGAACCTCAATTTAAGGAAATGCAGTGCTCCAAAAGACTGTCATTTTTGGGGCACCTGGGTGGCTCAGTGGGTTAAGCCTCTGCCTTCGGCTCAGGTCATGATCTTGGGGTCCTGAGATCGAGCCCTGCATTGGGCTCTCTACTCAGCGGGGAGCCTGCTCCCCCCACCCCCGTCTGCCTCTCTGCCTACCTGTGATCTCTCTCTCTGTCAAACAAATAAATAAAATCTTTAAAAAGAATAAGAAAAGACTGTCAATCTTTAGAAAACCCAGGAAATGGGTTTTGGAGGAAATGGAAGAATGGAACTATTCTATCCCGGGTGCAGGGGTTAGGTCCTCTACTGGATTGTCTTCATTTAATCCTCACGAGACTTCTATGAGATACGTATTACTATGAGACCAGGAGAGGACAACAAGTGGATCAAGGTTATCCGACAAGCAATGGGAGACTAAAGGTTCCAAACCAGGGGGCAGTCTGAAGACAAAGCCTGGTTTTTCCTAAGTGACACCCCCTGTAGACTCCTCCCCACTCCCCCACCCACACCACCATGTTAAAAACCAGCAACATGAAAATATAAGCAGGGGTGCATGGGGGGCCCAGGTGGTTAAGCATCTGCCTTCAGCTCAGGTCATGATCGTGGGGTCCTGGGATCGAGTCCCGGATCGGGCACCCTGCTCAGTAATGAGTCTGCTTCTCCCTCTTCCTCTGCCCCTACTCGTTCTCTCTCTTTCTCAAATAAATAAAATATTTTTTCAAAAAGATTTTATTTATTCATTTGACAGAGAGATCACAAGTAGGCAGAGAGGGAGGCAGAGAGAGGAGGAAGCAGGCTCCCTGCGGAGCATGGAGCCCAATGTGGGGCTCCATCCCAGGACCCTGAGATCACGACCTGAGCCAAAGGCAGAGGCTTAACCCGCTGAGCCACCCAGGTGCCCCTCAAATAAATAAAATCTTAAAAAAAAAAAAAGAAGACGAAGAAAGAAAACACAAGCAGGCTGTATTTCTGGGGGCAACTGTGGTCTCACAAAAGCCTATCTACATTTCAATGTGCCGCTCCCATGACAGCTTTGTCTCATTCTGAACTGTCATTACCTCTTTCCATCTGTCTCCTCCACAAAACCGCTCACCACAGCGTCTCACTGATCTTTGTACCATCAGCCCCTACCACATTCCTGACAAACAAGGGACGCTTAGTAAATTTAATGCTTGTTGAATGAACGTAAAACTGAATTATAGCACCGGGTGCACAAATCTAACATGTAACTTTTTTTTTTTTTTCCAAGTTTGTCAAGGAAAGTGTGTCCTGAGTTCTATTTGGAGGTGTTAGAGCCGTTTTAACCATGAAAGCCTCCCGTCCTGTCTTTCGAAAGTACCATCAGGGTACCCGTGTACACAATTCTCTCACTGCTGAGGTGCTGCGGTTGGCAGGGCCCCTTGTGTGGGTGCGGTGGTGATTTTCATAGGTAGTGACAGGGGGCAAACGGGGGCAGAACCTCCTGGAGGGTTAAATGCTTCAAGGACTGCTGTTTGGTCTGTGAGAGCCGTGGGGAAAGTGCCATGGGGAGCTTCTGGGGGACGATCCCTCCAGTGCAGAATCTGAAGGGATTCCCTTCTGGCCTTCATGGGCATTCCATTCAGCCAAATGGCAGCAGCAGCCCTAGCTTCATTATGGGTTGGGACAAGATCCGAAATGGATATGGAATTTTGTGCTTTTAATTAGGGACTACCTATAAGCTATGATCTGGATGTTTCTTTGATTCATTATTGCTCTCTGCCTAATTGGGGTGAACGGTTACTAAAAGTCAGAGCAATCCTGACACCTAGTGGTGGGTCCAGTACATTTCCCTCCCTCCCCATTTTATCCACTTAAAAAATAAATACAAAAACGGGCTGAGAAGAAAGCAGCAAGCAGTAAAAGACTTTCCGATGTATCAGAATTTCTGGTGATGAAAAGCCAATACCTTTTGTTTTTTGCTATTCTCTACTGTTTACCATGTCCCAGGCACTATACTAAGCCATTTATTTTCACTCACTTAATCCTTAATGATAACTCTGGGAAGTGCTATTTTCTCAATTTAAAGAAATGAGAAAAAGAAAAAAAACCTTGAGGCTTATAAAAATTAAGTAACTTGCTTGTAAGTCATGGTATCATCATTCAAAGCCAGGTGAGTCAGACCTCACCGCCTGGGCCCTGGCTGCTGGCCATTATAAATGTTACGAAACTGGGGGCGCCTGGGTGGCTCAGTCATTAAGTGTCTGTCTTCAGCTCAGGTCATGATCCCAAGGTCCTGGGATCCAGCCCCGCATCGGGCTCCCTGCTTGGCAGGAAGCCTGCTTCTCCCTCTCCAACTCCCCCTGCTTGTGTTCCTGTTCTCGCTGTCTCCCTCTATCAAATAAACAAAATCTTTAAAAATAAAATAAAATAAATGTTACAAAACTATAACAACACTGTTCTTCTATTAGTTTACCATGAACCACATAAAGCATTCGTTCATACATTTATTCATTAACTATTTCTTGAGGGTCTTCTAGGTTCAGGGCCACAATGGGAAGTAGGATTATGAATATTGCAGTTTCTCTGCCCTCCAGAAGTTCACTGAAGGTCACAGCAGACTCATGCATCCTTTTATTCAACAAATGTGCGTACCAGTTACTTAGCCTGGGATGAACAAGTTGTCCCTTGTACTTAAGGAGCTTGTTATCTCATGAGCAGGACAGATAAACAGGCCAAGATAATGTGGTGTTCTTTAGTGCTAGGACTGGGGAGAAGCAAAGCGTAATCTGAGGGCCGCGAGGTAAGGCCCTCACGTTAGCTTTGGGGAAAACCGGAAAAAGGTTCCAAAAGGACGAATAATAATGAAAAACAACTCCTTTTCTATATTGATTCTAACGAAAACAAAACTATGCTTCTCAAAACAATTAAGCAACTGCTCAGTTTGATTTCAAATCATGGAGGGGAAAAAACCTCTTTCAAGGGAAAACCAAATATTTCAGGAAATATATAAGGAATATTTGTAAACATTTTGAGTCTGATTAGGTTCTAAAAGCAAATGCCAACCAATTACCAAGTATTTACCGGATTTTAGCTTAGGGAACAAGGAAGAGTCATTCTTACTTTACTCACTAATTTAGTTACTCATTCGGGCCACAAATACTTTTTAAGCATCTAGAATGTGTATGGTTGGTATTGTGCTAACACCTGGAAGCACAGTGTTGAGCAAAACCATCTAGGAGTGTGCACAAAGAGGTCCTGGTTTCGTTCAGCAGAGGGAACAGATGGAAAAACGTGCCCATTTATATACAGATAGTAAGGTTTCATAGGCTTACCCGTAATCAAATCTGAAGGTATTCTATCAGTCAAGAAGTCGACGACAAGTATTCGACTTGTTGCAAATATTACCCCCCCTTGTGTGTAGACCTCATAGCGACTGTTACTGGTGATTTCATTTGTTACGCGGCGAGGGAGGTGTTCGACTCCTTCAATCTTCAGCTGATTGATGAAGTACTCCTAAAGCAAACCAGATGTGATTAGCAGGCTGTCGAATACAGAGCGGTTTTAATTAGGCTGCAGGTCTTTGAATTTAAGACGAGAGACAACACACTTAAGGAACGTGCGAACCAAGTGGCGACTTTACATCGATCCCGCGATCATCTGCATTTAACGAGGCTTTTATTTTTATTTTTGGGTTTGCACTAAGGAATCCTTGCACTTGAGTTGTTCTTAGCGCTTTAACAACAACAAAAAAGACGTTTTAAACCCTCGGTTAAAAGACTGCTGCTAGTTACAAAATAGTTTCCGTCAAAGCCAGGTTTGCAGGCAAGCGGACTATGCGAGCCGAATACAAGGAATGCTTTCCCCAGGCCGTGTTTTAGACTCTTAGCTCTGTCCTGATCCACCCCAGAGGGGATTTCATGTCAGTGGCACCTCCGCCCTTTGTAACTTCAGTTGAACCTCTGCTTCCTCTACTGGGGACCCTGTGTTGCTCTAGGCTCTGTGGGAGGTACTGGGGATATCTAGACACATCACTCAAGGAGTCTGCGGTCATTCTTCTCCGTGGACATCTTCCTCCTGGCCACCTGCTCTAGCAAGGGGCTCATCAGACTTGTCAGACCAATACCAAGTCCCCATCTAAGCACAGGTGTATCCGCCTTCCGTGTCCTCCAGTCCTTAACCACAGGTGCCCTTCCCCAATACCCTCAGCTTCCAGCTCCCTTTCCTTCTGGCCCAGTGCCCCTCTCCCCTGAGTTTCCTGTGCACCCCCTCGGTCCCGCCCCTTCCCTGCAGGGCTCTCCCCAGCCTCACACATTCCCCTCTGAGATTCCTCCGTCCCCATCACGGATCCCACTCCTACACCCGCAGCAAGCCCCA
>RCUC01144699.1:0-23690 GCA_003697995.1 Taxidea taxus jeffersonii | reverse complement strand
AAAACTTTTAAGCGACTTCCTTTATGTTGATTTGGAGTTTAAATTTATCATCCCATTAAGTCTAGAAAGCAAAATAACTACTTGTGTTAGAATGTCCTATGTATTCTCTAGAAATAGCTGTATTTTGACATTTACTGTACATTGGCATTCTGCATTCTGAGTTTGATGAATATCTTTTTTTTTTTTTTCAAAAGACTGCAGGCAGTCCCTGACTTTTAGAAAGGTATTTGTTGTAATATCCAGTAAACATTAGTGCTCCTTAGTTACTGCTTCTTTTTAGAATGCTTCCGTTTGATATCACAGGGCTTATCTTGTTAGCATATGCCTGTGGACTCACTAAGGTATGTTGAAATGTTAATAGCTTAATTTTAATCCAGAGACGAATCAGTAGAGAGGATGTGCTGCATTTCCTGCCATATCAATGAGTCTGTAAAGGGCATTGGTATTTAAGCAATATAATGTAATAGAGTTTACAAATTTATATGCCAGCCAGATTTATTGGACCATGTATCAAGTGTGTGAAATATACAGAAGTTGAGAGAATAATTTACTATAATGAATCCTGATGAACCTATAACTCAGCTTGAACAATCAAGCTATAACCTATAGCTAATCTTGTTCGGTCTATACCCTCACTGCCTTGTATTTTTTAAATTATTAATTATGTTATTGTGAGAGATTGCATTTCTTTCATTTTATTATTTCTATTTTTAATTGTGCTAAAAAACATGTACAGTTTACCATCTCACCACCTTCAGGTGTACAGTTCAGTATTGTTAAGTATATTCACATTGTTGTGTTATTGGTCTCCAGAATTTTTTCATCTTGCAAATCTGAAAAGCTATACCCATTAAACAATAACTCTTCATTTCCCTCTTCCTCCAGCTCCTGGTTATCACCATTTTACTTCCTTTATTTTACCACGTTATGATTTGTCTATTCAGATACCTCATATAAGTGGAACTATACATTATTTGTCTTTTGGGGGACTGGTCTGTTTCACTTAGTATAATGTCCTCATGATTCATCCATGTCATAGCATGTGACAGGATTTCCTTCCATTTTATAGCTGAATAATGTTCCATTGCATGTATATACCACATTTTGTTTATCCGTTCATTCATCAACGGACATTTGTGTTACTTCCACATCTTGTCTATTGTGAATAATGCTGTTGTGAACATCGCTGTACAGATCCCTCTCTGAGACTCTGCATTAATCATTTACTAGTTCCATTTTTAATTTTTTAAAATTTTTTGAGGAAATGCCATCCTGTTTTCTGTTGTAGCTACACCATTTTTTGTTCCCACCAACAGTGCACAAGGGTTCCAGTTTCTCCACATCCTTGTCAACACTTAACTGTCTTCTGCTTTTTGATAGTCATTCTAATGAATGTGAAGTGATAGCTCATGATTATGATTTGCATTTCCTTAATGATTAATCATGTTGAGCATCTTTTTGTATGCTTGTTGGTCATCTGTGTATTACCCTTGAGGAAATGTGTATTCAAGTCATTTGCCCATTTTTAATTGGGTTATTTGTTTCTTTGTTACTGAGTTATAAGGGTTCTTCATATATTCTGTGTATTAGCCTAATATCTAATATAATTTGTAAATATTTTTTCCCATTCCCTAGGTCGCCCTTGCACTAATTTATTGATTGTGTCCTTTGGTGTACGGAAGTTTTTGTTTTGTTTTGTTTTGATGTAGAGAAGTTTTTAAGTTCAGTATAATCCCATTTGTCTGTCTGTTTTGCTTTTGGTATCCTAAGAAATCATTGTCAAATCCAATGTCATGAAGTTTCCTCTCTATAATTTCTTTTAAGAGCTTTGTGGTCACATCTTAAATTTAGGTCTTAATCATTTTAAGTTACTTTTTGTATATGGTGTAAGATAAGGGGCCCAATGTCATTATTTTGCATGTGGATATCCAGTTTCCCCGGCATCATTAGTTGAAGAGACTCTCCTTTCCCCAACCAATAGCCTTACAACCTTGAAGATCATTCGACAACACACATGAGGGCTTATTTCAGTAGTTCTGTATTTTGTTTCATTGGTCTATGTATCTGTCTTTATGCCAGTACCACACTTGTTTTGATCACTGTAGCTTTATAATATGTTTTGAAATCATTAGTATGAGACCTCCAAATTCGGTTTTCTTTTTCAAGATTATTTGGCTATTTGGGTTCCCTTGAGATTCAATATGAATTTTAAGATGTAGTGTTCTATTTCTGCAAAAAAAAAAAAAAAAGCCATTAGAATTTTGACAGGGATCATATTTAATCTGTAGATTGCTCTGGGTAGTTTTGATATCTTAACCGTATTAAGTCTTCCAAGCCACGAACATTGCCTTTCCATTTATATGTGCCTTCTCTAGTTTCTTTCAGCAATGTTTTGTAGTTTTCAGTGTACAGCTCTTTCATCTCCTTGATTAAGTTTGTTTTTAATGATTGTATTTTTAAAATATTTTTATTTATTCAGAGAGAGAGCGAGCACATGAGAGTGCACAAGCAGGGAGAGGGCAGAGGGTAAAGGAGAAGCAGGCTCCCTGCTCAGCAGGGAGCTTGATGTGGGGCTCAGTCCCAGGACTCTGGGATCATGACCGGAACTGAAGGCAGTCGCTTAACCAATTGTAACACCCATGTGCCTCAAATTATTGTATTCTTTTTAATGTTACTCTCTAAGTGGAGTATCTTAATGTTACTCTAAGTGGAGTTACCTTTATTTCATTTTTGGGTTGTTCACTGTTAGTCATAGAAATACAGTTGATTTTCTGTGTGTTGATTTTGTATCTTGAAACTTTGCTGAATTTGTTTATTCTAACAGTTCTTTTTCTTGTGGAATTTTTTTGGGTGTTTTTACATACAAGATCATGTCATCTACAGAGGTAATTTTACTTCTTTCTTTCTAGTTTTTATAAAATTTCCTTTTTAGTTTTACCTAATTTGCTTCGGCTGGGACTTCCAAAACTGTGTTGAATAAATGTGGTGAGAATGGGAAACCTTGTCATAATCCTGATCTTAGAGGAAAAGCTGTCTTCTTTCACCACTGAGTAAGTTGTCAGCTCTGGGCTTTTCATATATGTCCCTTATTATGTTCAGGTAGTTTCCTTCTATTTCCAGTTTGTTGAATGTTTTTATCATGAAAGATGTTTGAATCTTGTCTAATGCTTTTTCAGCATCAATTGAGATGCTCATGTGGTTTTTGTCCTTAATTCTGTTATATTGATCAGTTTTCATATGTTGAACCATCCTTGCATTCCAGGAATAAACCCCATGTGGTCATAGTGTGTAATCCTTATAATGTGCTGTTGAATTCAGTCAGCTTTCTGATTATTTTGATTCTTTTTGAAGCAAAAAGCGGGCATAGGCAGTAAGCTGATGAATAAACATGATGTGATGGCAGATACTGATGGGTATTATGAAGAGAAGTAAAACAGGGCAAGAAGGTTAAGAGTGGTAAGAGCAGGGGCACCTAGCTGGCTCAGTCAGTAGAGCATGCAGTTCTTGATCTTGAGGTTGAGAGTTCAAGCCCACGTTGGGTGTGGAGCTTATTTTAAAAAAAGTGGTAGGAGGGGGCGCCTGGGTGGCTCAGTGAGTTAAAGCCTTTGCCTTCAGCTCAGGTCATGATCCCAGGGTCCTGGGATCGAGCCCCACATCGGGCTCTCTGCCCAGTGGGGACCCTGCTTCCTACCCTCTTTCTCTCTGCCTGCTTCTCTGCCTACTTGTGATCTCTGATTGTGAAATAAATAAATAAAATCTTAAAAAAAAAAAAAAGTGGTAGGAGTAGAGTGAGGCTGGGGTTGTTTAGATATCAGGTTTAGGAAGCCCTGAGGAAGTGTCCTTTTAGAAAGTGAGAGAAGAACCTATAGGCATGGCGGACAGCAAAGATGGGACTTAGAGCTTTTGAGAAATTGCTAGGAAGAAGGGTGTGAGAGTAGGAACAGGAGATTGTGATGAGAATGGAGAGGCTCAGGACGTCCACAGTAGAGGAGGGCACATGAATCCTGTCTTCCTGATCCTTAGCATGGATAGTTCCTTACATGTTTTTATTACTCGTTACAGATTTCCTCCTTTTTATTTCCTTTGCCTTTGCAGTCCTATTTCTAGATAGAATGTGCTTGCTTTGTTAACCTAAGGACAGGGGCTGAGTTTCATCCCAGATTTCCTCTGTAGAAGAGTGTAATAGAGTGAGTGGAGTCTCAAGGTCTAGCCAAGACTCCATTGCAATGTCTAATGTAATTTGGGGAAAAAAATAATTGTCTCAATACATTATGGTGTATGAACTTACATATTTTATAATTAGAATATGTGCCTAATATTATACAGTTAGTAGGAAGCAGATTGCTTGATGAAGTTCTTAACAATTTTTAACTGGCAGTATGATCTATAGTATAGCAGTTAACCTCCTTCCTATAAACACTTGTGTTGGAATGTTTTTCATTGCCATGAAACAGTTTTCCCAAATTCGTCTTTTAGGAGGAAGTATAAATTACTGTCATGCTATCGTGGTAACAGAAGGTAAAAAACAGCCTGGAACTTGCAGATGTTTGTTGTTTTCCTTGATAATGGAAGGAAGGTTGGTACAAGTGTTGTTAAACGTCATAAAGAATGTAGAGAAGTGGTCTGCTTTGTCCCCAAATGGAGTTGTATTCATAGTCTGGCCCAGTGTTCAATATGCACTTGCCTCCTTTAGTAAAAATCTGCTTATTTTTTTGTAATTCCTGAATCCAGATAATTTGATTTTCAAGTGATAAAATATTTACTTGTCATATCAGCCAGGGCGCTAAACTTAGAAATAAAGAGTAGTGAGTTAAATTTAAAATTTGTTGAAAGTATTTATCATAACGCAGTCTACTTAGTGTCTTGGCAGTGCCTCTGGCTCTTCTCATTTCTCATGTTAGGAGACAGACTGGCAGCGGTTGTAAACTGAAACCTGCTTGTATGCAGCGAGCCTGATAGGGCTATGAAGGAAAATGGAGAAAATTTGAAAACATTACTCTGTGTGTGTGTGTGTGTGTGTGTGTGTGTGTGTGTGTGTGTGTGTTAAATTAGAGTGTGACACATTTGCTTAAAATAGCTTTTTATTTTCTGTTTATCAAGGCAATTATAACTTCATGATAGATCCTAAGACTGAAACTGGTTTTAAACACCGTCTTGTGGAATAGCCAAATTTACCTCTTAACAGTATTGTCATAACGTCACTCAATGTATAATAAGGACGTTTTACAATGTGTTTTGAGTCGTTTGTCTCCTGTAGACCTGAGATCTATTACTCAGAGGAGAAGCATGCGTTTACAGTATATTCTTAGCTGCCCCTCTCTATCACTCAGCTGTCAAGGCCTATGGAATCTAAAATAGAACCTGACCAATGGGAGGCTCTCTCCGCACTGTTTACGGGAGGATTCGGAGGTGGACGCTTTTGTCATGCATAGCAGCCTCTGTGTTGCAGTATTGAGACAGCAGGATGTAGAGGGCTGGTCAGCTTTTCCAGTGGAGTCCGTGAAGGGGACAGCTTCATAGAAAGACAGCTTCTAAACAATAAGAAATCAGAGGAGTTACAGTACCTGACTTGGGGCTGCTCCATAAGGAAGATAATCTTCAAGCGTTATGAAGGCGGAGAAGGATCCCAAAGACGAAGAAAATATCGTTAAAGATCCAAGCTAAGTGTAGCCCAGCATGAAGATTGTGGAACAGGAAGATTTGTAAAGCAAGGGACGGAGTCACTGGTTAGGAGTTTGTCTGAGGGCGTGCTTTGTGAGCCACAGAGCTTTGTAACTTAATGCCCAGTAGTTTGCTGCTCGCAACCAGAGACTAAATCCTGTCTATGATGAACTGTTGGTTTTCTTGTGCTCCCAAGAACAGAGTAGGTATCCTTGCTGTCCAGTGTCACGAAGGACTTGCTCTTGGGCTTTCTGAGCTGTATTCTTGTAAAATGTACTGCTGCTTAATTAATTTTAGTCTCTCTGCCTTCTCTTCTTTCTGATGTATTTGATGAGCAGCAGATTGGGTTAGTCATAGCAAACGACAGTTCTTGTTTCTTTTTCTGGGGTTTTAAAAAGCACATAATTAGAATCTTAGTAATTGAGCAGTATTTCTGTTAACTGACAGTGGACCGGGATGGCAAACGGTGCTTGGTGAAGTGGAACTGAAAAATACCATGATAATATGAGACTTGGATCGTGTTTAATTATCTTTTAAAAAGCCTTGCTTTAGGATTTTACAGGTTTTTTCCCCCTTGTTTTAGAGAGCTCCTTTCTCCAGCTGGCTGGCGGTTTACTTGGAAATAAAGTTGAGGTGGTTTTAACTGCAAGGGTAAACTAATCAATTTCAAGCCAGTATCTCGGTGTTAAAGAGGACTTAATCCCTAAGACATTTGAAAACCCAAGTCTTATCTTAAGCCTGCTTCTAAGACCACTCCCCAATTTAGAGTGTGTAAACTGTTTTGTTTTAAAGCTAAAGAAGGGAGGATGCCTCAAATGTAGTTGAGCCTTTGAGCCAGTAAATAGGCCTAGTCTCAGGGTTGACAATTTGAGCTTTTGAAGTTAGAAGGAAGTGGGCTCATCTCCAGATTTAACTAATTTGGGGGCAAGAATGCTGCAGCCTTTGTAGGTACTTGAACCGGATTCCATGGCAACATTGCTTTTCAGGAGTTGGTAAAAATTTTAATGTATTTATCTTTTTTCATATTTAATTTTCATACTTATTTTCACTTCAAGTTTTTAATGAAGACACTGCTTACTTAGCTAGAAAGTTGGCGTTTTGTGTTGCTGTTTGAAGGGGAGAGGTAGTACAAAGTTAATCCCACTGATCAGACAGAGGATATGCTTCATATAAGAGATTCATTTTTTCTCCTCAGAGATTTGTTTTGCTATTTGTGGACACAGAAATTGCTGTGTAAGTTTCAGTGAAAAATAGGTACATCTTTCTTTGTTCTAGAAATAGTACTGGGCTTGGTACAGAATTTAGCAATGTTTACTGTATAATATTTTAAAAGGCTAAAATCTTAACTTGGTTAAATAAGTGTGTATTTTAGTTCTGGGTTCTACATCTCTGCCTACTAAGAAGAAAATCCAAGTTATTGGCCTTAGAATGTCTTGCATGTTTTCTCCAAAGTTCAAAATAACCTTGATACGATTAAAATGTATATCATGTGGTACATCCTCCTATTTAAAAAATTGCCTTTGATCTTCCACTTAAGTGCATGTACTGAGTTTTTGTTAAAACCAAAAATCTTTTTTTTTTTAAATTAAAGATTTTATTTATTTATTTGACAGGGAGAGATCACAAGCAGGCAGAGAGGCAGGCAGAGAGAGAGAGAGGAGGAAGCAGGCTCCCTGCTGAGCAGAGAGCCCAATGCGGGACTTGATCCCAGGACCCTGAGATCATGACCTGAGCCGAAGGCAGCGGCTTAACCCACTGAGCCACCCAGGCGCCCCAAAAATCTTTTTTTTTTTTTTTAAGATTTTATTTATTTATTTGACAGAGAGAGTGAGCACAGGCAGACAGAGAGGCAGGCAGAGGCAGAGAGAGAAGCAGGCTCCCTGCCGAGCAAGGAGCCTGATGCGGGACTCGATCCCAGGATGCTGGGATCATGACCCGAGCTGAAGGCCGCCGCTTAACCAACTGAGCCACCCAGGCGTCCCCCCAAAATCTTTTTTAAACAAAAACAATATATGTTGAATGTAAAAAAGAAAAATGAAAGCCACCTGTAATCCTATTGTCTTAGGATTTTAAAATAGTTCATACTTTAGAGTCTTTGTTTTTTCTACGTAGAAGTTTCTTTTTATCCTAGTATATAAGCTTAATGAATTGCTTCCTCTGTTGAGACAGAGACAGAGTGTATGTGAATGTAGGTATGTGTCTAATTTGCCTCCATAAATATATTTCCAACAGTACTTTTTAAGCAGGCTGTGTGAGTCTGTGGATGTCTTAAAATGTGTGCAGAATTCCACTACCTCTAAGGTCTTGGGAGATAGGTGACCAGAGCCAAATTTGAAAGCAGGAGTTAGAGACTAGGAGAAGCACACTGATTTTGGAAATCATGAGAAGTCTTGGTTGGGTTTGGCTGCTGAGGTCTTCTAACATCCCTGAGCCTTGACTTTTCTCATCTGTTAAATGGGGATGATGATTTTAGTTCATTGAGGTCGTTTGGGTAATTCATGCCTGGTACAGGGTGGGTGTTCAACAATTATTAATTTCCTTTCTTTGTTCTGAAGGCAAAGAAAACAGCAGAGGACATGAGAAACATGCTTTTTCTCAAAAGCAGACCTTAAAATATTTCTTGAAGGTCATGTTCTTTGGAAATGCTCTTCTCATGAAATGTGGGATGCAGTGGAGACTGAGTGATGTATTATGCAGTATTGCTCTCCATTCTCTTTTCCTTCCTTCTTGAGAAAGTCTTACTAATATAGTATAGAGAGTAGGCCATGTTTATCTATGTTTTTCCTTTTTGCAGCATGCAGCAGATTGGAACAAATATGATGACCGATTGATGAAAGCTGCAGAGAGGGGAGATGTAGAAAAAGTTTCCTCAATCCTTGCTAAAAAGGGCATCAATCCGGGCAAACTAGATGTGGAAGGCAGATCTGCGTAAGTATTACTGATGATAATTCCCTCAAGGGAATTTGGGTAGACCCTTGGGACACAAGTGAAATTTGTGAATTGTGGCTGTCAAGGTATCAACTTAAAAAGGCTTTATCAAAACCCACGCTATAAAATCTTTCAAACATCACTTTCAGACATTATGGACTAATAATTTGTTCTCAGTGTGAAAGATTTTCAAGCTAGAGAGAGTACTAAAATACTACCCAATGGTCTAGTTGTTTAGTCTGAACTCCCAATCTGTTTTTATATTTGGGTCATTATTTTAAGTGAGAATGTTCAGAACAGAAAAGGAGGCAGAACAACTAGAGTGGCTTAGGGAAGCATAGGTTGTGATCTCACCCTTTGGTTTTTGGGTCTCTGAGAAGGACTACTGGCTTGTTTCCCTGCTTAGCTTTTCTCCTACCCCTCCCCATCTTCTTTCCTTTCCTTCCTGTTGAGGATGGGTTAAAGGGTAGATGTATGTTCTGTTACTGCCCTCCAAAATTACAGCAGTTAAAACCTTATCTGGGAAACCTTCCAAAGTTAGAGGTTAAAAGTCTCATTTCCTAAAGTTCCTCTCAGTCTTGCACGAGTTTATTTAGAATATTATAACTGGAAACCAGATACTAAATATAGAAATAAATATTAGGAAGTGGATAGTTAATGTTTAATGTAGATCACTACCTTAGGATGCTTAAATATTCAAGTATAGGAAAAATAGCAAAGCATGACATAAAAATCAAGTAGCTTTTAAATACCAATAAAGTTTGAAAAGTTTGAATTTTTTAATACTATTTCAATTTTATCAAGTAGTTGATTTGATAGCCACAGAAACATTGCTTGAGTCTTGCTCCTGTTTTTGCTAAAATTTGAGCTATTTCTGTAGGGGTCACAGTATAAGCAGTGAAAATTTAATATCTAAAAGTGACCTTTTGTTGTTGTTGTTACTCCTTTATTTACCAAACGTCAAGATGTTAGAAGATGAAGGAAATCTTTGGGATGAAAATCGTCAGTGAAACCTTATTTCTTCAGTTCTGCCCAACCATGCTTTGAATGTTTTAGAGTGAATGCTTGCTTCAGTTGCTGTTCATATTTTTTTCAATCTGAGATTCAGTTTTGAGTGAAATTATTTGTATTAATGGTCAGAATTATAAAAATCTGGTATAATTTGATGAACTGTGAACTTCAGTTTGTAAGATGTACGAGTAGTATTAGTCTCTGAGGTTTTCACTGTAGGAAATTGAATTTTTTTAGGATTCATGGGATAAAATATTTTCCTTTTGCTACTCACACACAGACTGTATTCTCCCTTATTTAGAGCATTTCGTATTTAGTCAAGTATGGGACGTGTTACAAACACACTTTCTTTTATTTCAAATGACTTTTGGTTTGTTTTAGTTCTGAAATTTAAGACAGAAGTAATATGTGCTTCTTGACCTCGATCCAGTTTCAAAAATGAAATATTTGAAGCCTAGCCAGAGTCACTGCAAGGATTTGTTTTCTTCCTGTTCATCTCTCTCCTGGGGAATAGCCCATTGCCAAAGCAAAACAGGGCAGATTCACCACAAATCCCCACTGCCACTTGGAAAGCCGGATACCAATTTCTGTCTTGCCATCCCCTCAGGCTATCAGAAATGCTGTTTGGCATCCCAGCTGTTTTCTCTGGAATCAGCAAATGTTCCTCGGCAAAAAATGGCTTCAGATACCAAGCTCACCTCTCTGGACCTCTGTCCCTCCCCATGTCCTGGCCTAGTGGTTTTTCACTGTCTTAGTTCACTGATGCCTTCCAACATATGTCTTACAGTTTACGTGGCTCTCCTCATTGTTGTCAGAGATCATCCACATTACCTGGATTTAGTATTATGGAAGCAGTAACGTGCATCTAGTTTAAAAAAAAAAACCAAAGTTGACTTTTTAAATTAAAAAAGAGTATTTCTATAAAGTAAGTTTTCAGATTTCCTTTACAGCTCTTCGCATACACTGTAGTGATCAATACGTCTTCCTTCTGAAGTCTGCTATTTATATCACATCCGCATTAATAATGCATTGTTGATGTGTTGTGATTTCTGCCCTTTAGGACAACATCAGCGTAATGTTGATTTATTTTGAAGAAAAACTCTTCGAAATTTTTGGAGCTAAGAAAGGGAAACAAGCAAACAAAAAAATGTTCCCTCCAAGATTGTGAAACTTTTGCTTAAAGGACATTACCGTTTCTCAGAATGTTCTAACAGTGCATGGCATAGTATAATTAGTATAATTCCATACTTCGGTGTCGCAGAGATCAATACCCTTAGCCTTACAGCAATTTAATTCCACTCTAAGAAGAACTTTCTTGGTTCCTATGAACATTATATTCCTTTTATTAGAAGCATCTCTGTCTCTCTAATTCAAACTATACACAGACCTCCTTTACTTTACTTAGTAGTGCTTGGTCTCTGGTTTGCATTTACATCCGTCGTAATACTAGTAGAGATACATGGCCAAGTGGAAATGAATTTGCAACCTAGCTCCAGATTTTGTCTCTAAGCGTTCAGACATTCAAATGTTTGAGGGCCCATCATCTGTCCGGTACGTAAATTGGTCTGGGAATATAGTAGGAAGCAAAACAGACACAAATTCCTGCTTTCACGGAGTGTATAGTTGAGTGGGAAGAGACTGGTAGACTTATAAAGAAAGGGTATAAAGAAAATAAATCTTGAATTTATATATCATTTTGAAAATAAGTGTTTCTATATAGAATAATAAAAGCAGGGATTGGGAAAGTTGGGATACTGTGGTTTCAGGGAATGGGGAAATGTAAAAATTTTAAACAGGATGGTTAGGGAAGACCCCTCCTGAGAGTGTGATAGGGAGTTTGTCTGTATCTAGGCCCCTTGCCGAGCACTTGTACATTTTTTATCTCCTGGCATCTTCATAGTGGTCATTGTACTTGGTTAGGGGTCATCCTTTGTCAGGAAGCCCTCCTGTCCTTACTTAACAGTTTGGATTTGGTGGAGTATAGTCAGTCACTGTCCATTCTTCTGACACACACAATATTTCTGTAAATGTTTGTTGATTAATAAAGTATTAGATGATTAAAGAAACAATGGGATATTTTCTCTTGTATCTCGACTACCTGGTGGCTTAAAGTCAGTTTTTTAAGCAGGCTTTCCTTGCCTTATTGGGAAGTTTGTCATGGCTGTGTGTGGAAAACTTCACCCACTCATAGAGGTCTGTGAACAAAGGGGAAGAATTAGGTGGCAGTTGTGGCTACTTAGGGGGAAGAGGACACCAGCTTCTCCACGGCTTTCCAAGCATAGCTTCGTTTGTTGTTTTGAAGGTTTTCCCATGTGAGTTCTAATTTGATAATTCTAAAGAGAAGGGATAAGTGTTTGATCTGTGTTTGGCCTTAGCCTTCTGCTATGACTTCATTTGTTTTGGCAGTTTCGGTATACTTGAAATGAAGCAAAATGATCTGATAGAAGTTTTTCAGTGCATTTCAGTGCATTCTAGCACCGGTGCCTGCACTACCGAGTCTTAATAAGCTATAGAGTTAGTGGTATTGTGGTATAAATTTTCTTTTATTACAGCTGTTGAACATTCCATTGGTTCTAAGGAGGTATTTCTAGAAAGTATCGACTCCTTATGTAAATTTGGGTTAAAATTAATTTCTCAGCAATAAGGGATAGGTTTCTTTTTTCTAGTAGAAAATATATAGATATTTTATGTAGACTTTAAAACGTGTGTGTGTTGAATAAAAGGTGACATTCTGTAACATTTAAGTCGATGTTTCATAGTTTTGTGGCATAACACATATTTTCTTTTTGTTCAGCTTCCATGTTGTGGCCTCCAAGGGGAATCTTGAGTGTTTGAATGCCATCCTTATGCATGGAGTTGACATTGCCACCAGCGACACTGCAGGTTGGTTGCCACCATAGTCAGTTATAAAACAGAAAGGGAGGACAAGCCTTGTCCACTGCCAGTGTTCTTCAGACCAAACTGTGATTTAGAGAGAGATGCCCCCAATTTTCTGTTTTTTAAATGGTTGAGGAAAAGTTCACTTCTGAGGTATCATCATCAGTTTTGGAGAGGTAAAGCATAGGGAATGGAGACAGGATTGCTGATCTGATGAGCATTTGGAGACCTGAGGTCCAGTGCTGGTTTTCATAATATTATAGGATCCTAAAGTCTCAGAATTAGAAGAACCTTTAGGGGCCATTTAGTTTGTACTCATGTACTCTTGACTCTATGAATCCTTGCTGTCATGAGGTCATTTGGTATTTGGTTGGACATTTCTCATGATGGGGACCTAATTGCTTTGCAACAGTGACAGCACGACCAAGAATGATCATAGCAAGAAGAGCTGATATGGCACATGGCAGTCTGCCGCGCACTTTACATGCACTAACTCCCTGTCTCCTCATACCATCGCAGTGAGGCTGCGAGGCCTTGAGCCAGCCATTTAGTAACTGGCCCGGGGTCCTTCAGTGGATGCACTGCGGTTGGAGTCTGTGTCCTTACCCTGGATGCTTTTTACAAGGAGATCTGTTCTGTGTTTGGTTAGCTCTATTTGTAAAAAAATTATTTCTTGTAGGCAGTTTTAAGTCTGTTTCTTACTATGCCTTCTACTTAAACTTAGTTGTACCATGTTTGGCTTTTAAAATCTTACAGTGTAAGTTTGCACAGCACAAGATAGACCTCTTCAGTTCGCGTGCTGGTTTTCTTAGGATAACCATTCTCAGTTCTCTTGACAGCTTCTTTCTCTGCAGTTCTTCTTTGTTATTCAGTCAAATATAGGGGGTGACCTAGAACCAGAATTTCCTTAATGACTTTAATATTTTATTCTGTGATTCCATATAGAGACAAATAATGAACACATTACAGTAAAACCAGCACTGTGTTTAGAAATGGAAGAGAGCCAGAGGAAAAGAGAGATCTCAATGAGGAAAATCTTTACCTAAAGGTCTATCAAATTTTGAATTGAGGACCAAACTCCATCTGCCACCTTTGAAGGGGGAACAAAAGAATATGTTAATTACTGGGACGCCTGGGTGGCTCAGTTGGTTAAGCATCTGCCCTTAGCTCAGGTCATGATCCCAGAGTCCTGGGATCAAGTCCTACATCCTGCTCCTTGCTCAGCAGGGAGCCTGCTTCTCCCTCTGCCTGCTGCTTCCCCTGCTTGTGGGCTCTCTCTCTGACAAATAAATAAAATCTTAAAAAAAAAAAAAAGAATGTGTAAATCACTTGCCAAAGCATTCCATTGATGTAGAGGAATATTTATAGAAATTTTGGACTAACCATATACCTTTTTAGACTTTATTTATTGTTCTGATTCTAATTTAAGCAAGTATATTATCTTATTTTTTGTCTGTATTTTTTCTGCTCTGGATATTTTTGCCTAGTGACTTTAGCCCCCCTCCTTCAGTGCAGATCAAGCTTAAATGCTTTCCCAGGGACAGCAGACATCATTTTGTTTGTTGCAGCCTGACATACTGTGTGCCTAAAGTCTTTGTCTTCTGTTTTTGCTGCTGTTTAGTTATATTTGTATTTGCCTTGTTTTACTGTTTTTGTCTTTAGAGTTGTCCTTTCCTGAGGATGAGGACTTTGTCTTATTTGCTGTAATATTGTCTATTATAATCCAGATGTGGATATTCAATAATAATTTGATAAAAATTATGTATTTTATCTTAACTCCTTTATTTGCTAGCAGTACGAAAGTGTAATGAAAATAATCATATTTCAAGTAGGCGTAGTGTTGGTTTTGAGGTATTTATGACTCAGGTTTTACCAGATAGGCACCTTGGACGTAATTCATAGTGTTGTGCTTTAGATTTGATATTTACTTGTTTTTTTACCACATTATCTCAGGTGGCTGGATTTGAGTTTGGCTAAGGAAATACCCCACCGGACGTTTTTATGTGACCCATTGTGTTGAACACCAGGGACTGTCCCTACCACTCTACTCCATAATCTCTCTTACTTTGCATGTAAATGATAGTTTTCTTTGTTACTTTTCACAGTGTAAAATGATTCTAGGATACTGGCCTATGAATAGTAGCAAATTGAAATTTGTAATTATCACATCTGACTTACCTGTAACTAGAGAATGTTTAGGTATGGATGAATGTGTTGTACCCGTACTTGGTTAAAAAGGCCTGGACTCACTGCTGTTTGTTCTAGAACCTGGTTGGTCAGTACACAGAAGTGATCAGATCCAGGAAAACTTAATCTACTTATCTAAACTCATATAAAACTGAATGAAGGTTGAAAGTTGAAGTCAGTGTATTCCTTCACCTAGGATGAACAGAATACACATGACTTCTCTTCTAGCAAAAGGGTCTGTCAGTGAAGTCAGATAATTTTTTGAGAGGTTTGTGAAGTGAGAGGAAAGTTAAGAGCACGAAACATTGAAAGATGGAATGGCCTGGTGAAACCCTTTTATCTTTTACTATCCAATGAGATGTATGTGTAAAGAAATACAATAAGGAGAAATCATGTTTGGAGGTAGAATGTTTTCTGCAACTTTGCCTTTTTCAGTATTCAGAGTTAACCCTTCAGATGATTTGTTTCCTTTAAAATGGCACATTTTAATACACATTATATTTGAACAAGTTGTCTGATTTTCAGAGACACAGTCCTAATGAACTTTGAATTTAAGTTGAAAATTCGTTTCTTTTACTTACGTCTCTTAACTTCCTATATTTTAGCATCCACACTGCCTGTTTAGAAATATTATGAGAAATCTAGGTATCTTTCTTGCTTTCCAATTCCCATTCTCTTTGCTCCTCTTCCTCTCCCTCCCTCCCTTCCGTCTTTCTTGGTTGACTTTAATTACTTACTCTGTCCCAGGCACTGCTGTAGGTATTGGAGATACAGTGGTGAATAAGACAAAGTTCTTGCTCTTTATGGGTTTGTAGATTTAATTTTTCTTCCCACCTTCATTGTTTTGGTGTGTACATTATTTCATACTACAATATCAACCTGAGTGAAAGCATGCTTACAAATTAAGTATCTTGTCAACTAATCTTGGAAAAATGAATCACATTTCTATGGAAAATTCGCTTGTGAAGAAAATAACTGTTCACATATATCTTAAATTATTATTATTTTTTAATAGGAAGAAATGCTCTTCACCTGGCTGCGAAATACGGGCATGCGTTGTGTCTACAAAAACTTCTACAGGTAGTAAAAGTGGTTAATACTTTGGCTTTACTATTTTGGCTGCTAATAATGTGTTTTCAGTGTGTTTTTGGAATTTGAGATCAAAGTAAATACTGGGTTAGTTCTGACTGCTAGCTTACGTAATTTCTTTTCCATCATTTCTGAAAGAATGTGAACAATAAAAAGCAAAAACTCTGAGGGAAGTGAATCGCATAACTCACTATATTAAAAATAAATAACAAAGGCTTGACCTTCCTGTTGACATTAGCTGGAGACTGGAATTTTCTGTTGTCTGGTCTATGACATAAAGTGATATAGCGTAGGAGCTATATATTTCTCTGTAAACATCAGTCAGACTACATGATATCGACACCACTAGTTAAACTTGTAGTCAGGCAGCCACAGAACTTGAACTAGTGGGCTAAAGGAAGTTTTCAGTTAAAGGGTCCAACCCTCCATTTCTAGAAACATTATTACCACTAAGTTTCATAGCAGAACTAATTTGTTTTTCCTGATTCAGTTGTTCAAATTTTAACTCTTGGTGAGAAAAAAATCCCAAACAATAACAGTTTCGCTATTATAATGTACCATATGGTTTCCGGTTTGATGGAAAACTTGAATTTACAGTATAATGTTATTAGATTTGTTTCATGTCAAAATATTTAGTGGCTTGTCTAGTAGTCCTTAGGTTTCTTGATAAATGTAATATTTTAAGATTAAATAACAGCTGTTCATCTGAGTCTAGTTGTTTAACTTTAAAGTAAAACTCTCCAGCAGACTAAGTTTCTGTGTTTTAACAGTACAATTGTCCCACTGAACACATAGATCTTCAGGGAAGAACTGCACTTCATGATGCAGGTAAGTGAGGGTTTCACTGGGACATAGCCAGTATTTGTTAAAACAGCTAGGCATTGAAATTCATTTCCAAGTTTTAATATACTTACATTTGTATAATTCATGGAGAAACAGAATATTATGAAGTTTTTGTATGCATGAATATGAAATTTATTTGATTGTACAGCTTAAAAAGATTCATTCGGCCAAGGCTGGTTTGCTAGATCCTAGAAGTCCAGAGATAAATAAACATGATCCTGCTCTCAAGGAAGCTCTAAGCACTGTGTCACTCTGTGTGTGTGTAGAGGGGTGGGGGTGGGGGAAGGGATCTGGTAGGAGAAATGGGAAGATGACTTTTTTTTTCCTTAAAAACTACATTTACCTAATTAACATGTCCAAACAGCATTTTTCTCATCTGCAAAATAAAGTTAATATTACAGTAAGTGGTTATAATTAAATTATAAATAGTGCCTGGCATTTCGTAATTTCTTAATTAATGGTGGTGGTAGCTGTTGGGTTAGGCCTTAGTGCTAAATTTCATATCACTGTTATGTGCTGTATTTAAAAACATTTATATTCATAATTTCATAGATTTTATTGACCAGACTTGTGTATTTAAATTTATCTGCATTATTCTTCAGTGGTCTTAAAGACAAAAGTTAGATATTAAGTATTTTTGGACTGTACCACAATCTGACCTCTGGCCTGACTCTTCTAAGTCTGACATTCCTACAGTTTACTGGAAAGCCAAAGTAAAGTAGCTACCATCTTGTCATGTTTATGGAATATCTGAAGTAAATAAAAGCGGTCTTCATTAAAAATGGAATAAACCGCAAATTTCCTTCAAACTTCGGGACCTTAATTTATTTCAGCTTTTTTCTTTTTATGATTTATGTGCTTTTGTGATAGTTTAATTTTTTACACAAGGGTTGGTGGGTTTTTTTTTGGTTTTGTTTTGTTGTTTTGTTTTGTTTTCGTATAAATTGGTGGTATTTGCAAAGTATTTTCATATGCGTTGTCATTTGAGTCTCACAATGGCCCCAGTGTGGTTTTTGTGTTTGAGGAGAAATGCCTTATCCTTTGTTCTCTATGGGCCCTAGCTCTGCCTTCTGGGAGTTCTTACTTGTCCGTTACTCTCTAAGGTCACAGGTAAATTGCATGGCAGCGAGCATGTCCTTTGTAGAGGGAGCTTACGGGCTGGAACAATCATGAGTGTTAGCAAGGGCCCTCTGGGACCTTGGGTAGTACGGTTCCCATAAAACCTTGGTGGGCTTTCTGGTTTATTTGTTGCCAGCTGTTTCCATTTGTCCATCTCCAAAGTTATTTTCTGGACATGAAGTTCTTAACCATCCTTTAGTTCTTGTTCTTGTTTGTAGAGTCATGACCCTGCCTCATTTACTGGCTGCCACCTCACAGCCATCTGAAATAATACTCTTGAATGGGATTATAATGTCCTTACCATGATATTTATTCCAAGACCAGATTTTTTTTTCTCCTTAGTGGGAGTTCCTTGAGAAAAGTTGTGACCAACAATAGTGGTATATCTTGCTGTTTGACACAGAGAAGCAGTTGACTTCTCCACATCTCTGAGGTCCCAAATATATGTGTTCATAAACTGGATAATTCTTGCTTGACCTATCTCTTTCTCACCAGACCTTGCTGAAAGTAAGCAACTGCCAACGTGCACTAAATTTTTGGCTGTTTTCTATGGCTTCACCTTGAAAGGCTTCATTGTCACGTGGTACACCTTTTAAATAATGATGGACGATGGACGATATAGCTCTTTCAAATGTTTTGCCACAGCGTGAGAAAAATTACAAGATTTCTAGCCTGAAATATGTTTAGTCACTACCTAGTTCCCAACCACTAAATCAGTTCCATATGATTTACAGGTTTATTGTAACAGCACCGAACTCCTGATAGCAGTTTTGTCTCAGTTAGAGATAAGGCTAGGCTTCTGTGACAAAGACATTATAAAAGAACACTGGCTTAACAAACCCCACAGAATTGCTTTCTTTCTTGTCTTAGTCCCGTAGTAGTCCTTGTGTTCAGATGGGCTTGTGCCTCTGCTCCCCGTGGCCATTCAGGGACCCAGATTCCTTCCATTTTTCCATTCTGCCTTAAGCTAGGGTGTTGTCCTCATCTTTAAGGCTGAAGTTGATAGCAGGCACTTCTGATTTCTTGCTCACAGGAAGGGGAAAAATCATGGGAGAATGTATAAACCATTCTTTTAAGCCCTAGAGTCAGAAGGTAGCACACATCTCTCCTGTCACATTCCAGTGGTGAGATTTAATGCACATGGTCATGCTTGCATGCAAGCATGCAAGGGAGTCTGGGAACTGTGGTCTCCAAGTGAGCCCCCAGGTCGCCCTGCCCCCAGCTTCATTACCATGGAAGAAAGGGTAACCACACTTGGGTGAATGGCTGCCACTCTCCACCATAGCACCTTTAATGCTGACTTTACTAGTTCAATATATTGTAGCTCTGGAATTTATTATGCTTTACATTGTTTCATTCTTATTTTCAATTGGGCCTGAATGGTTGTTAGTTTTAGAATTCCTGGATTAATGTATTCAGTTTCAGTTTATCTTTCTTTAAAAAACTGATTGTATATTTTATATAAAAGACTTTTGGATTAAAGACAGCAGAATGAAAATTTACTTGATTTTCTTATGTGTATTTTGTTTTAGTCTGTGGAATATCACACACACACACAAAAGAATGCTGACTTGTCTACTTTTTGTGGCTAATCTAGTCTCAACTCATAATAAATACTTACAGGAAGTATTTGTTAATAATAATATAAAAACTTTTAATAAAAACTCATGGGGAGTTGAAACACAATCCTATTTTATGATGTTAACAGTAATTTTTTTCCTAATACAAATATGAACTCTAGTGTTGGTTGGAGAAAAAACAGTGTGTGATTTTACTATATAATTTTCAGCAAAGTGACCCTGCTTTGCATCATCAAAGGCAGACATTGCAGTCTCTGATTTTAAAAGGAAATATGAACTATATGAGTCAAACCTTTTTTACTGTGACTCTTCTATAAAGACCTGAATATGATTCATTAAAAAAAAAAATCGAGCTAACCCTTCAAGTATCAAGTCAGTTGTAGCCACATTTAAGAATATATTCTAAGTAGAAAATTTAAATTTGATTTTTATTTCTATGTTTACACTTAGGATAGAAGTATATTGTCTTCTTTAAGGGTGACAATATTCGTTGGTCCCAATAAATTGTACAACATTTATAAAATGATCTGGTCTAACCCATTTTCTATAATAGGTACTTAAAATGCTAAACTAAGTGGACGATGTGAAGCTTGGTAGTTTAGAAATTGAAGAATTTATGCCTTATATGGACGTAGCAAAGCACCATGTGTCTTACCAACAGATGTTCACCATTTATCATTTTCCTTTGCTCCTCAAAGCCATGGCAGACTGTCCTTCCAGCATACAGCTGCTTTGTGACCATGGGGCCTCTGTGAATGCCAAAGATGTGGTGAGTCCGTGTATGTTTATTGTCATTTCAACTCGTGTATTCGAACTTTTATGTTTTGGGAGATTTGTTGTCTTAATGCTGTTTTATTTTTCTTGTTGCTTAGGATGGGCGGACACCACTGGTTCTGGCTACTCAGATGTGTAGGCCAACAATATGTCAACTGCTGATAGATAGGGGGGCAGAGATTAATTCCAGAGACAAACAAAACAGGTAATTCTTTTATCACAGCTCCACAGACACCAGCTGGATTCATAGTGACTCTGAAACTCTGCTGCTGTGACTTGTCTTTTCCATACCCCTTTGGATCTCTCTTTCCTTGGAATTAGCACCCACTTCTTTTTTTTTTTTTTTTTTTTTTCCTTTTTTTCCCCAGAGTCTGATGAAGGAAGAAGAGGGAAATAGGGTAAATGTGGAATACAAGTAGTGATTAGAGTCTGTCTTCAGGTCAGAAAACCGAAGAAAGGAATTATATCCCAGTTTTTTATTTTAAAGCTTTAAAACAATCTTTAGTGAAAAATGGGCTCAGATAAGATAATGAGGGAGAACAATAAAAAATCACACCTAGGGTCTGCTTCTTTGTTAGTCAGTCTTTTGGGAGTAAATGTTCTTGGGTGTCCTGGAGCTTGATGTTTTTCCCGTATAAACTTTCTCCATGTGTTGGTTCTGCTTACCCTGCCCAGGCATAGTGCTATCTTCCTCTGGAACCAAGTTCATTGCCACACCCAGAGGTTCCCTGCATTTATTTTTGCTTCTGTGTTCATGTCATTTTAGTTGGCGCACACTAATACTTTTCTGTCTGTAACTCCCTCCTTCCCTCCTTCTAGCAACAGCGTTGCTATTACAATTCTCATGTTCATGGTCCTAGTGTTTTTGACAGTGATGTATCTGAAATACATCCCATCCCCAAGTTGGAGCATTATAATAATTCATAACAAATTTTGGGGATTTTTGTAAATGATTACTAGTAAAACTGTTGGTTTCTTTTGACTTAATTTTATTCTTCTAAACATGTATCCTATTTTTTTTTGTAGTTCACTGGAAGTATATAGGTATAATAAAAGTCTTTAGATGTCAGATTTTATAGTTCTACTTGTTTTTATTGTTTAGACCTCTCAAAGGAGGAAATTCTTAAGCAATTAAGTCATTAATGTGATTATTAAGGAAGTGGCTTTTTTGCATTACTTTGTTTTTGCAGATACTATAATCTGGTTTCAAGCATTACTAAGAAAATTGGGTTTAAAAATAAAGTTTAGGATCAGAGAGGGATGATCTGGTTGATCCATGTATAATGCCTAATTTTTTTTTAAAGATCCTATATTTTTCCAAGCACTTTGGAATGGCGTGCGTGCACACGCACGCGTGCGCGCGCGGACACACGCACCATGAGTTAGGACAATGTATATTAAATAGGCTAGGTAGCAGATGGCTTTAAAAATAAATTTAAAATTTGGAGTTCCTGGGTGGCCTAGTCGGTTGAGTATCTGCCTCTTGGTTTCAGCTCAGGTTATGATCTCAGTGTCATGAGATGGAGTCCTGTGTCTGGCTCTGTGCTCAGCATGGAATCTGTTTAAGACTCTTTCTCCCTCTCCTGCTGTCCACCCCCCCCGCCCCCCACCGCCCTGCCAACTCACGCTCCCTTTCTCTCAAATTCAAAATCTTAAATTTAAGAAGAAATGAAAAATAAATTAAAACTGTATTTTTTTCCTGGTCTTACCTATAACATTTTTTTCTCTAATAAAAAAACTTTGTTGGTTGTGCTGGTGTATATAAAATTGTATTCCAGCAACTACTGGGGAGTATAAAAAAGAAATAGGATATGCATAGAATAAAAGCAATAATCCATTTTCTTGTGAAATCCAATATTCACAGTCAAAGACTGCATTAGGTATGGGATAAGTCACTTCATTTCATGAGGTATTTTTTGGTTTCCTTAGCAATAAAAATAGGAATGGGACAAAATAATTTCAAAGTTCCTTCTAAATTTCCATGATGATTCAAGTATTTAATTGCATTATTGCTATTTGTTAAGTGTTTCAGTGCTGATAATCCTGCCAAGGCATAATAAACCAGTGGTCCATGATAATGGGAATAATTAAGGAGGGTTTATGGAGGAGGCAGGTTTTAAAATGAAATGTGAAGATGTGAAGGTCTCCAGTTAGGAAAAGGAAAACTCTTTTAAGGAGATTAATCAGAACTGGAATCTGATTCTTGTTTTGGAGTAGAAAGGATTGGTCGAAGAGGTTTACATGATGAGGTTTGTTCATGAAGGACCTGAGTAGTTTGGGTGTATAGCTGTAGGTTTTGAGCAGATGGGGTAACGGTGTCAGTGATGGGAGAATATTGTGGTAATTTACTTGTAGAACACAGAAGGACTGGAGTAAAGGAGGTTAGTTTGGTAGCAGAAGCAACACGTGTCTGTAAGTGATGCCAGGTTTTTAGCTCTGCAAACTAAGAAAGCGAATGTTTTTAATAAATGTGATGAAGTTAAACGATAAGACAAAAATAGGAAATAAAATCTGTATAACAACTATGAGTTTTTAAAGTAATATCTATTCTTTAAGAAGGGGCCTCTGGCAGGTTTCTGGAGTATTTTCTTGGGTCTTTCTCAACATCTTTTATGCTTCTGTCTTCCCTCTTAGAACTGCTCTCATGCTAGGCTGCGAGTATGGTTGTAAAGATGCTGTAGAAGTCTTACTTAAAAATGGTGCTGATGTCAGCCTGCTGGATGCCCTGGGCCATGACTGTTCTTACTATGCAAGAATCGGGGACAATCTGGACATTCTAACTTTATTGAAGACTGCGTCGGAAAATACCAACAAAGGTAGGTAGCAAAGTAGCTAGAAAAGTCTAGCTTAATAAAGAGCAGCTTTTAAAGACTCAGACCGTGGAACTGCAGGTTTTAAGAAGGGAAGCAGTCCTTAATGCTACACATCATTGGTCTTTCTCTCTCTGTGCCATGGCTTTGCGTATTTGCGTTAGTCACTTTGAGGCAGTGCCTGTTGTGTATGTTGGTTAGTTTATTAAGAAGACCCTACTGTACTATGGAGTAGGTTAAGGAATGAGGAGAAAGAGCCCTATCAAGTGTGTTTTACTAATATGTATGTGTAGATGTATAATTTTTTTTGATAAGGAGGACTGTTGTACTTAGCTTTGATACAGAATTTTAAAGAAAGAATCATTGTTTGAACATGTGTATAAAATATTCAATCAGTATTTATCAAATACCTGTATCAGGTATTTTTCTCTGTTTTTTAAAGAGAAATATCCTTCCATTCTTTTCCCTATGCAGGAAGGAATATCCTCGTCTTTACCCTATGCAGGAAATTGAGGTCACTTGTAGTGAGCTGCAGATTACTTTTTGTGTAATAGATTTTGAAGTGTTTTCCCTCATAGATAAACATTTTGTGTAAAATTTTTATTAATGCATAAAATTCCATATATTTAATTGAATTAAGCAATTTTCTGTATATTTATTTAAGTTGTTTACAGTTTTTGCTAATATACATAACAACTTAGTGACTGTCATTATGTGTAAATATTTTAGCATTTTTTTATTATTGTCTTAGGATCAATTCCTAGAAATTGAATCCTGTATTTCAGGATATACCCATTTCTTTTTTTTTTTT